>JAQZBX010035126.1:0-24712 GCA_029593785.1 Cabassous unicinctus
GTAGAAGTCCACAGATACCAGGCCATAAAGCATTAAGTTTCTTCTCTCACCACAGTCCATTGCCACATGTTAGAGCAAGACAGCTGCCGATGTTTGCCAGGGTTCAGGCTTCTTGGGTTCCTCTCTTCCTGGGGCTGCATTTCTCTCTGGGCTTAGCTCCTGTTTCCTCCACAAGGTCAGCTGCAGACAATCAGGCAAACGGCTGGCTTCTCTTCTCCTGGGGCCTTCTTTCCAACATCAAAACTGCTTCTCAAAAACCGCTTCAACTCTGTTCTTGCCATGCCTTTTATATTTGATTCCCCACCCACCAAGGGGTGGGGCTCAACGCCCTACTGACATGGCCCAGTCAACGCCCTAATCATAACTTAATAATGCCCAGATTAACAGATCAGTTTCAAGCATGATCCAATTATATTTTTGGAATTCATAATTACATTAAATAGGCCAACGGCTAGAGTATTTTAGTATTTTAGAAAAAGTGTTCAACATCACTAATGATTAGGGAAATGCAAATCAAAACTACAATGAGATATCATTTCAAACCTATCAGAATGACCACTATTAAAAAGACAGAGAACTACAAGTGTTGGAGAGGATGTGGAGAGATAGGAATACTTATTCACTGTTGGTGGGAATGCGGAATGGTACAGCCACTGTGGAGGACTGTTTGGCAGTTCCTAAAGAAGTTGAATATAGATTTGCCACATGTCCCAGCAGTACCACTACTGGGCATATACCCAGAAGAACTGAGAGCAGTGACACAAACAGACATCTGCCCACTGATATTCACAGCAGCGTTATCCACGATTGCCAAAATTTGGAAACAACCCAGAAGTCCATCAACTGATAAATGGGTAAACAAACTGTGGTGTAGTCACATGATGGAATATTATGCATCTGTAAGAAGAAATAAAGTTGTAAAGCATATAACAACATGGATGAACTGGAGGACATTATGCTGAGTGAAGCAAGCCAGACACAAAAGGACAAAAACATATGATTGTGCTACTATGAACTAAATATATTGTGTAACATATTGTATGATTCTGTTTATATAAAATGTAAATATAAATCAATTTATAAAGTTGAAATTAGATTAGTGGTTATGTATTGCTGGAGAAGGCATGCTAAGGGATGTGAGGTTTTCTTTTTGGAGTAATGAAATAGTTCTAAATTTTTTTGTGATGATACATGTACAACATTGTGATTATAATAAGAGCCATTGATTATACACTTTGGATAGATCATAATGTATGTGAATATATCTCAATAAAATTGCCTAATAAATAAATAATTGTTCAAGAATAGCCGAAATAGCAGCTATGTACAGCAGGGGAAACAGAGAGAGATTGAGAGGTGAGGAATTTTCTTGTTTGTCTGTTTTTTGTTTATCATTATTATTATTATTGAAAAAATGAAAATGCTCTAATAATGATAGAAGTGATGAATGCACAACTAAGTGATTATACCAAATACTATTAATTGTACACTTTGGATGAATTGTATGCTTTATTAATATGTATCAATAAAATTGATTTGTTTAAAATACATATATATTAAAGATTAAAAAAAAAATAAGAAAAGCAACAGAACCTTTTTCTGTTTTCTCCTACTTCCAGTCACACTTCCCAGAGGAAACCATTTGCAAGCTTTTCTGCTTTTTGCTTTCTGATGATTTCTTTCCTAATTTTAAATAATGTATTTGGACCAGTATATCTTAAAATACGATCTATTGACTCTCTGTTTTGAAGAAAGAGGATTTAGTTTACTTCTATGCTCTTCAATCATGTTCTTGAAGCCAATCTATTCTTGTGGGTGTGGGACCCTTTGATTGAATTGCTTCAATGAGGTGTGACCCAGGGTGGGTCTTGGTCCTCTTGCTGGAGTACTTTAGAAATGGAGGACTGAAAGCAGAGACACATAAAGGAAGAGTTGAGGCCCGGAGGAGAGGGAAGAGACAAGCCTTATGCATGATTGCCCACATCTGAGCTCACGGAACAAGTAAGCCTGTAGGAGAAGCAGAGTCCCAGACTGGCAAAACTGGCATTGTGCCTTTCCACATGGCATGAGTCCAGGATCGTCAGCAGCTGCCCTTCAGTGAGACAGCATCTCTGATGATGCCTTGATTTGGACATTTTCACAGCCTCAGAATTGTAAGTTTTTAACCTAATAATTTCCATTATAAAAGCAAACCCATTTCTGGTATATTGCCTTAGCAGCATTTAGCAAACTAAAACAAAGGATTTTTGGCAGTTCATGGAATCATTAGAATGGAAAAAAACAACCTGTAAACTTCTAGGAAAATAACACCCAGAATTTAGTCACATAACCAAGTCAGGATCTCAACCTTGCAATGATTGATATTTCCGATAAATAGCTGAATCCCTCTGCTTACATAATGTAAACAATAACAAAAAGGAAGCTGTAAATGAGGACTATTTACCTGTGCTGCTCACTTCTAAATAAAAGTCCCACATTAGTGCATCGGATTGGCAGAGATAGATCACATGTCTGCAGTTTAGTTATAAGGAAGACAGGGAATTTGAGTTCTGACTTCTTTTTTAGGGCAGTGGGACTTAAAAGGTGAGATAATTATTCTGAAGATGGTTATCAGCCATCAAATATTGAATGTCCAATAAACTCTTCCACTTCCCCCTAGATTCTAGCTAACTCCTAATCATGGAAGCTATCCATAAACTTACACTTACTCTAAGAAACCTTCCTTGACTCCCCCAGGCTAGACTGGATTAGCACATTGTAAATCATGGAGGTGGGGCCATGCCTGTTTTGCTTATTGCTATATCCTTGGTATCTAACACAGTGCTTGGCAAACAGTAGTTGCTCAATATACATCTGTTGAATGAATATAAGGCTATTTCTTCTCTGTAAATCCAGCCTTACTACCCCCCACTGTCACTGAGGGAGGCCTAATTTATAATTAGGTCATGTGGAATGCTGTCATATTGGTTATGTATTTGGATAATATGCATTTCAAGGCTACTCTCTTTCAATATGCTAAATTATACACATGGAATGCCATTCTATGTCAAGAAACTGTCATAGCCCTGCCTGGCTGTCCAGGACAGTCAATGTGCTGCCCATCCTTTTATACCAGTTATACTGTATTTAAATTTCATATGTGAAAAGCCCTTTCAAACATTAACACAGCCCTTTTGTCCTAACTAATTTTATGAGGCTGAGGTAAATAAGTCAGATTTACAGAAATCAGCCAAAATTGATAATGCCATAAATACTACCAATAATACTCATCATATTTATCAGGCTTGTTTCACAGTTTACAAAGACCTTTCATATACGTTATGCTGATGATCTTCAGAACAATTCTACACAGAAATCAGATCAGGGATTATCTCATTTTACGGATGATAAAACTGAAGCTCAATGACATTAAGTGACTTAATAGTGAAGAGTGGACAGGTCAAGGCAGAAGTCTGGCCTTCCAGGTTGTATTGTCCAGGGCATTTTATACCTCACCCTGCAGCTGGAGTGACACTGAGGCATGGATCGATCCCATTCTGGAAAGAAACGAGCAGTGAGTCCACAAAGAATGTCCCTCTGCTCAGCCAACCTAGTATCACAGAACAATCAGCCTGGAAGCCTGAGGGAGCCCTCTGGCCAACAGAACTGTTACCAGGACTCAGCTGTACTCAGAGGAGCAGCTTGTTTGGAATGAGTAGATGGACCATGGCCCAGAGTTGTGTTTGTGCCCTGGTTCCCTGAGAGGTTTTTGGCCAGCGCGGAAGAGAGGCTGATTGACAGCCCCAAATACGGCTCGCGGTGGACACGGGAATGTGCCTCTGTGGCTTGGAGCCAACTTCATCAGATGCCTGAATAAGTCAGGCCTTGTGTTAGTCCCTGGAGGGTACAGAGATGAAAAGAGCATGGTTTTGACTGTCCCCTTTAGTATGTTTGTGGGTGGGTGCTGTTTTGACATGTTTTACTTTTTCCTTTATTTAAAATAACAGTATGACATTCTGAAAGCATAGCAGTCAATCTTGTTTTGAAAGTAAGCATCTTCAGGATCAGGCTTCTTGGGACTCTTTTGGCTGAAACAGTTTGATTTGTGTGTGCCTATGAGCCAAGGAAGTTTAAAAGTGATGAGAATGTCTCATTGACCATTCTTTGTTTTCTTATTTTTATTTCCTTGGCCTTTTATTTTGGGCACGGAACATTTAGCTATAGTGATTATTTATTTATATACCATGATTAATCTAATTTAGGGATTCTGGGCTCTATCAAGGAGCAAGAATAACAGGTGAAATGCTGGCAGGTCATTGTCATGCAATAAAACTCCAGTTAACTTTATTACTAAACACAAATGCTGTCACCCAAATCTAAGGCCTGAAGAAATCTCTGTGGAACACTCATCATTCTTTGGCATTAATCCCCAAGGTAAATGACTTGTCACAGGCTATTGAGTTATTAGTTCAAGGTTATTAGGTGCAATTAAGTGAAGAGGAGGTTTACAATTGTCAACATTGGCTCAATGTTCACTGTAATCAAATTATAAGATGCAAAATTATTTCCCCTTGTGGCTTATTAGCAAAAACATGGTAGACTTTACAGTTTAGCCTCTTTGCTCCCTCCATCCTGCTGTTCCTTACTCTTGTTCTTTCAGGTTGCCACCTCTACTCTTGCTTTTTATTATTATTATTTGGATTTTTTTATTAGAGAAGTTGTAGGTTTACAGAAAAATCAGGTATAAAATACAGAATTCTCATATCCCCCCATTATTAATATCTTGCATTAGTGTGATACATTTGTTACAGTTAATGGTTTACAGCCCATGGTTTACATTACATTAAGGTTCCATGATTATGTTGTATGATTATGTCCTATGGGTTTTTTGAAAAATTTTATTCTAGGGAATTATATATATATATATATATAGTTCCATTTATTAGCCTATATATATATACATATACATATCCTAAAATTTCCCCTTTTAATCACATTCAAATATATAATGCTGTTAATTGCATTCACAATGTTGTGCTACCATCACCACCATCCATTAACAAAACTTTTCCATCACCCCAAATAGAAACTCTGTACCAATTTTTCATTAACTCTCCATTCCATACACCTACCCTGGCCCCTGGTAACTGATATTCTAGTTTCTGACTCTATAAACTTGTTTATTCTAATTATTTTATATCAGTGAGATCATACAATATTTGCCCTTTTGTGTCTGGCTTATTTCATTCAACGTGGCGTTTTCAAGGTTCAGCCATGTTGCTGTATTTATCAGAATTTCATTCCTTTTTTATGACTGAAAAATATTCTATTGTGTGCATATACCATATTTTGTTTATCCATTCACTGGTTAATAGACACTTAGGTTGCTTCCATCTTTTGGCAACTGTGAATAATGCTGCTATGAGCATCAGTGTGCAAATATCTGTTTGAGTCCCTGCTTTCAATTCTTCTGGGTATACACCTAGAAGTGGGATTGCTGAGCCATATGGTAATTCTATACTTAACTTTCTGAGGAACCATATAGGGCCCATTTTGAAAAAACTTTGGGAAACTGACTTTGGCTTTCTCCTTTGGACGTGATTTTTGGTAGTTTCTTTGAGGAAGTGACATGATGCCGAGTCCTGAAAGACTAGAAGCAGTTAGCCAGACAGAGTGAAGATCACATCCCAAGCAAAGAGAATAACACGTGCAGAGGTCCAGAGGCCAGTGGAGCTATTGCAGTGGGGCCTGAACTAGAAAGGCTTATGGTAAGGATATGAGGGAAGGAGCCAAACTGGGCATCAGGATGCAAAAGGTCCAGATGGACATTAGGGTATCTGGAGAGAGGGGAGAGAGGAGAATTGGATGGTCAGTGTCTAAAAGATCCAGCAAGAGGTAACAGATGGAAACCACAGCAGAAAAATGAAGTAGGTTTGGATTAGGAAGCAGGCAGCATCCATTTGTTATAGCATCGGCTAGGAGAGACCAATGAAGAGACTGCCCTAGTGAGCCCTGTGCCAGAGATGGGGAGAGGGAAATGGACTGAGCATGGCTGGAGGGGACAGTCATGGAACCATGGCAGAAGGCTAATAAATGGAATGAGGCCCCAAGGCCAGAGCAGCAGGAGCCAGAAGCAGCAGCAAGGTCATATGACTAGCTCCTTAAATGTCCCTGAGAATGAGATGGGGGCTGGGATTTGGGGAAGGGTTTGAACTTGTTGGGGGTAAGGTAGAGGTTGGTGACTCAGACAATATTAGATCAAAACATATTTGTATCCCAGGAAAGCTAATAATTTGCCCCTTGTGCTATTCTTCAAATATTTGTTTAAAATCTATTTATAAGAAAGGTTTAGTACTGCATGTGAAGAGAGAACAGCTTTTCCCAGCAATTCAACAGTGACTGCACACAGTCATTGCCAACACTGCGATTAATGAGATCTGCTCTTCTTAGACGACGGGACCTTGGACATGCTGCTTGAGGTCTCATCCTATTTTTCCACCTCAACAACCTTAACATGATCCCTCCCAACTCCAGACACTGGTCTCCTTGACAAAAAGTTCCAACGAATATCATTTTCCCCACCCTGTGATATTTCCAAGGATGAATTAGGCAGGGGAAATATTTAGTATAGCACATCTACCACAGACCAGTCAGAATGATGCTGTCCTAGTGCAAGGCCCGGAATGCCAGCTGGGCCAGGCAGTAAACCTTTTGTTTCCAGCTGGTGAAGGAGTCCAGGGTAGGATGGGGTGGAGGACTTCTGGAAGTCCCAGGGGAGGAACTAGGGAGACCAGGATGGGGGTTTAGACACTTGTGGGGCTCAGGGTAACCAGTAAGGAAATGTTTCAGGATTTTACACTGGTGCACATCTGTTAAATATCAGCCTTTGTTTTGCCATCTATTAGACCGGGGTTCTTAACCTTTTTTGTTCCACGGACCCCTTTGCCAGTCAGGTGAAAACCATGGACCCATTACTAAGTCCACACTATACTGTGTATTATTTAACAAATATATCACACGCCCCCACAAGAATAATGTTATTTTGAATTCCAATTCAATCTCACAGACCCCTAGTCAAGAACCTCTGCATTAGAGTTTGGTGCCCTGGGAAGCTACTTAGCTGTCCTATTTCTTAATCCAGCTCTGGATTCCAGTGACAATGAGAGGCGATGTGCAGGGGCAGAAAGGCAGACAAAAACAAGTCCACATGTGATATGTTTATCCTTGAGAAGGAAAACACATACTCATATATGAGTGTGTACGTATGTGTGTACATGTGTGCATATGTGCATGTATGGGTGAGTTTTTATGAATTATCAGAGAACCCCAAATTCCTTTCCCCTGAGTCTCTGTATTCCTTTTTACCTACAAGACCAAGAAGGACATGTCTCAGGATTCAGACTCACTTGACTGTGAAAACAGATCTAAGCGTTGCTCAAGCTGTCAAGTCAGTGGGAGAGAAGTGGAAATGATCCTAGGTGGCCAAAGGGCTGCTGCAATTTTGAAACCTTGGTGGTGAGCCAAAGTTTTAAAAATGTCATCACTCTTTTCTTTGGAGCAAAGTGCCTGCTTTCTTTTAAGTCACGGAAAGGAATTTGTAACTTTTACCCAATATCAGAGATTGCTGTGCAATTCGCTAGGGAAGCTCGGCTGGGAGTGCTGGAGCAGTCACCTGCTGTGCCGCTGCCCACTTGCCTGGGCTGGTTGTTCATCTAAGGCCTTCCTATATACAACTGTCTCAGAAGTGAGAGGTGCGAATGTGTCCTGTGACAGCAGTTTTAACAAAATTGTTATTACATTCTTATGGATGAATTTCACTGGATATTTATTCAATTTTGAAACAATTTATTCTTTCGGAACATTCCTCATCATTTATTTTTTAAGATATAGAGTTACATTTGATAGCAAAATATTATACTTCAAGATGGAATTATAAATGATTCTACTTCTCCCAAGTTTTATACTTTTTTTGTATTACTGACAACCGTGATGTATAAAACATAATCTTAACAACTGAGTCTTTCTCCTTTCTGTAATTTCTTTGTTTGCTAGGAAACAATTGTGCAGAGCAGAAAGATCGCCTAGCATAAGATTAGAGTCTGTAGTGTTGCTTTTTCCTTCTTCCATTTTTTTTCTTGAGAAAAATCACAAAATAGGTGAAATTTATCTAAACCAATCATGTCTTTAAGTGCCCCTTTCCTCTTTTTCCCTTATTTTCCAGGACTCTCCACAGTCTTCTGGCTACCTAAGGCTTCCACAGGCTTTTCCTCTCTGGGAAATTGCCCTATACTCCAGAGCTCCTTCACCATCATGTCCATTCATCAAGGCACTATTCACCTCTATGGTGCTGTTAACCTAAAGATGATGAAGTGATCGGAGTGTTGTGTGTCCTTACCTCAACATCAGTTATTTCTTTACCTGGTTATTAGTTTTATTAGTGCTGAAACAAATCACTACAAATTCAGTGGTTTAAAGCAACACAAATTTATTATCTCACAGTCTGTAGGTCGAGTATCAATGGACCAAAATCAAAGTGATGACAGACTTTGTTCCTTTCTGGAGGCTGCAGGGCTGCAGGCGAGAATCCATTTCCTGCTCATTGGGTTGTTGGCCAAATTCAGTTCCTTGTGGCTGTAAGGCTAAGTTCCCAGATTTTTTGCTGGCTGTCACTTGAAAGCCACTCCCAGCTCCAAGAGGTGATTACATTTCTTAGCTCAAGCCCCCCTTTCTCCATTTTAAAAGCTAACAACAGCGAGTTGTGTATCCTTCTCATGTTGCATCTCACTGACCAAGTCTTCTGCCACCCTTTTCTGTTTCTAAGGGCTCATGTGATATACTGGCCCCTCCAATAATCCAGGATAATCTCCCCATCTCCAGGTCCTAACCTTAAATCACATCTGCAAAGTTCCTTCTTCTGTGTAAGGTAACATTCACAGGTTCCGGGGATCAGGACCTGGATTTCTTTGGGGGGCCATTATTCCACCTGCCACACCTGGAGTCCACGGCCTCACCCCATCCTGCTCCAGTCTTTCCTCTTCACTTCCTGCCTTCCTTCTTTCTTACACACTATTGAGCACCTACTACACAGATGCTTGGAGGCATTAGGGGTGCAAAGATGACAAAGGCACCTTTTCGCTTATTGAAAGTAGTTTTTCTACAGGCAATAGACTTATTGGTGAGTATGGGCACTGTGTTTGTTATCATAATAATGATGCAAACATGGTCTCTTCTCCTATAACATCTGCCTTTTTGATGCTAATTAGCTCAAGTGTGACTGGCAAATAGGAGAATGCCGTCAGTGTAGGGCAGGGAGGAGTTGTGTTGGTTAACACACAATTTCCCCATTAGAGCCAAACTTGCTTACAATTAGAGAAAAAGCATCACAGAATACTAAGATAAAAGCTAAACATTTTGCAGAAATGCCACCCTTTTGTGCAGTAAGTGTCTTATTGAGTGATTTTAAGAACTTCTACACTTTCCACCATGTTAAGCTCTCTCAGGAGTTTTAAGTAGTGGTGATGAAACCTAAAGATATTTGCCACCTGTTAAAACAAAAATTAATAGAAAAAGAAAGTTACCCTAGGATTGTATTTTTAATTTTGGTTAAACTGATTTCTATTCAAGAGAATGCCTTCAAGGACATTCATTTCAACTGAGGAGATGTGACTCCAGTGTAAAAGGGTACAGAAGTTTGAATGACTGCGATTCTCTGGAAAATACCCAAAGCTAAAGGTACATGCATATTTTCTTATTCAGATTGCAATAAGTTTTGTTAGGGCTCCGATTTCAAAATTGCGTAGGTTTTGAATATTCTGTCCTTAGCCCTATTTTTCCCCAAAGCCCTGTTCATTTGTGTGTAATTTTTACAAAATGTGACGTTTTTCAGGAAAACTGCTATTTCAGAGCTGCCTATCACTTGAACAAACTGCCACTTGAACAAACAAGATGAAAATAAATATAAACAATGCACCAAGAAAAAAGTTCAGAGTTCTTTGACAACACTGAGCACAAGGAACTGCTTCATCTAATTCATTTTTAAATCAGAGTTAAATTGTAGACTGATAGGCCCCTTCATAAGCATCTGTTTACGTACTTGGGGTGTCTATTGAATAAAAAGCATAGTACTAATTTTCATCAATGGCTATCCCATATATAACAAAGACTACAATCTTTTATTGACTTTTACTGAAAGATCCTGCACTAAGTCCTTTACAGGTATCAGTTCATTTGATTCTCAAAACAGACTTAGGAGGTTTGATACTATTACCACTATTTTACAGATGAGAAAAGTAAGGTTTATTAAGATTAAATAAGTAGCTCAGGTAACATATCTGAATGTGTGTGTATGTGTGTGTGTGTATGTGTGTGTGTGTGCAAGCCTGAGGGAGGGCAAGAGCTAGAGCAAGATTATTTGATTCAGGAAGAAGTCAGAAATAGCCATGATTATGGATTTCTTCCAGTGAAGTTATGTCCTCCAAAAGCCCGTCTTCTACTCGTCCTTTGTAAGTGAATGTTTCCTCCTCATTGGGCACAAATGCAGTTGATATCACTACTAAGAGCCTGCACTACTTTGTTTAGCTTTCTAAGAGGCAGGCAAATTTTCACTTTACTCCTTAGAATGTGTAAGACCTTTAATGTTGATTGGTCTTCAGACTTCTAACACTGTCTCCTGTTACCTTAGGTACTCTACTTCTGTATTAGTCAGCCAAAGGGGTGCTAATGTGAAATACCAAAAATGGATTGCTCTTCACAAAGGGTATTTATATGGGGTAGAAGTCCACAGATACCAGGCCATAAAGCGTTATGTTTCTTCTCTCACCACAGTCCATTGCCACGTGTTAGAGCAAGACAGCTGCCACCGTTTGCCAGACTTCAGGCTTCTGGGGTTCCTCTCTTCCCGGGGCTGCGTTTCTCTCCAGGCTTAGCTCCTGTTTCCTCCACAGGGTCAGCTGTAGACGATCAGGCGAACGGCTTGCTTCTCTTCTCCTGGGGCCTTCTTTCCAACATCAAAACTGCTTCTCAAAGGACTGCTTCTCAGAAACTGTTCTTGGCATGCCTTTTATATTTGATTCCCCACCCACCAAGGGGTGGGGCTCAACACCTTAATCATAATCTAATCATGCTGAGATTAACAGATCAGTTTACAAGCATGATCCAATTATATTTTTGGAATTCATAATTACATCAAATTGGCCAACGGTTACAGCTTACAATACAAATTTTAAGATACTACATGGAGAGGATAATCTTTCCAAAGCTATATTTCACTCTGAATTCCAAGTCTGCCACTAGCTTACATGAGAAAGAAACTTTGCCTTTCTAAGTTTTTCCTCTAGTTTACTTAACAAATGTGGACAAAATTCAATTCATATTATCTGAACCCTTGTTGGGAGAAGATGAGTTCATTGGCCAAATTAAGTTAATTGTAGCTGTCCCTCTTACCTAACAGGAACATTTATATCCAGTCCTTGGATTTGGCCTATCTGTACACACTTCTAACTAAAGAGACGTATACAAGGCTTTGATACCAATTTTTGGAACAACTTGTTGGACTTTATAGTATGCATATTCTTTTTTTTTAAATAAAATTTTATTGATGTATATCATTCATACATGAACATACATAAACAATAAGGGTATAGTAAAAGTTATGAACTTACAAAACAAACATGCTTATCATCATACAGGGCTCCCATACATCTCCCCACCACCAACACCTTCCATTGTTGTAAAACATTTGTTATAAACTATGAAAGAGCATTGTCAAAATATTACTACTAACCATAGCCCATATCTTAAATTTGGTGTGTTTTCCCCCAACTCACCTGATTATTAGTACCCTGTATTAGTATTATATATTTGTTATAGTTCATGAGAGAATGTTCTCACATTTGTTCTGTTAACCACAGTCCATCTTCTACCACTGGATTCCCTGCGTTCTACAGTCCCATGCTTTGTACAATCCATTCAAAGTGTACACTCAATGGCTCTCATTTTCACACTGAGCTGTGCTGTCATCACCTCAGTCAATTTCAGAATGTTTTCATTACTCCAGAAAGAAAAATCCCATATTCCCATATACCTCATATTGTTGTCCCTTAGAATTGATTTAATATCTTCTTTGCCATTGCTGCAAAATATTATTATATTACTGTTAACAATAGGCCATAAGTTACATTAGTTGTAGTTTTCTCATGTGCTATCATATTCTTAACACTTTGAAAGAAAAGATTCTTATAGTTATACTATTAACCACAATCTTCATCCACCACTGAAATCACTATATTATACATTCCCTAGATTATTCTTACTTCCTTTCAATTGACATTTATGCCCACAGACTGCCCCTTTCAGCCACAATCACATTTAAAAATCAGCTGTGTTAGCTATACTCACTGTAATGTGCTTCCATCAACTCTATTCATTTCCACATGTTTACAACAAACCTTATTAAATCTTCTACTATAGTATGCGTATTCTTACTGGGTGGGTGGGTGGGGGGGTGTTAAGGAAAGTTTGCTGTCATATAATCAGATTTACCTGAAGTCCTCTCATCTATTTCTCCAATAGTCAACACTCCTAGGTCATGCTCTCCCCTCTCTTCTGCCTACAGGTTGTTTCAAACCAGGGCAGAGAACAAACCATAGTCCTGTCCTTAGGAACACTGGCTGGCTCTTCTTTCCTCAGTAGCCCTCTGGGCCTGAAGGCTGATTTGCTCCTCTTTGTTTCACAGGTGCCTGGATCCCTAATCTGCTTACCTTCCATTTGTTGAATGTATGAACAAGGACCCCTGCTGCCTACCTCAGCCCAGTGTCCAAACCCTGCCCCTGAAGTGCATCAAAGGGCATGATTTTAGCCACCTAAGACAAATGTTTTAATAAAATATCTCTAGAAAATCAAATTTAAAGTCATCTACAGCCTACTACATATCATTCTGGCTTATTGTGGGTAGAGTACATTCATTTTTCGAGGTGGATGACTAATAAGATAATTTAAGAGTTTAGCCATGAAAATCCCTGCAGCATAATGCAGAATGAAGATTAAATAAGATTAAATTTAAGGCAATAATAATACCCTGTCATGAGAAAATGAATATATTCATCAAGTTACTTCATTCGAAAGGTAATTGAGTCACCATTTCTATTCACATTACCATCTGAACACTGTAAAACTAAATGAAAAACTATGGGATTGTAATATGCTTTTCTGAAGAGTCAGTGTTACTGGCCAGACTTGTATATGAGATTGCTTGTAAAATAAATTATTCTTTCAAAACTAAGAAAGCATTAAATTATATTTATGGAAACGTGATACCATTTTTGTTGTTGAATAGAAGTACAATATCCTGTCCTCAAATTTTTAATAGAAAATTCTGAGAATGGATTTTTTCAGTATTTCTTTCAAACCAAACCTAAGAACTTGACTATTTTAGGCCACAAACCTAGAGATGCAGAAATTATGTTTTATTTTTTTTTCTATAACTAACTCTTTCTTAAGTCCCAATTCCACCTATCTTGAGTCCCAAATCCACCTAGTGAGACATACATACTTTTAAAAATTCAGGAAAAACTTCCATCAAATCATGGTTTTACTAGTCAATTCTGGAGTTCTGTATTTCTCCTTCAGGTCTTATCTACTATCTGGAGATGAGAAGGTGGCTTTATACACACAGACAGTAGGGGAGTAGAGAGAAAGGTCTGGTCCTCAGTCAGTATTTGTCCTGGTTAGCATGTCCTTCTCATAAAAAAAGTTAGTCATCTATGTAATTGCTGCTGGATTCTATGCTCCCGTGTATGTAAAGCCAGAGGAATTTAGCAGCATTCTAAACGCAGGAGTCCAGAGAATTGTTAATAGAAACAGTGGGAGGTTGGCTGTCAATCAAGTTTAGGATCGTCCCACAGAGAGAACTCGGTATTTGTTGAATGAGTGAATGAATGACTGGATGAGCAAAAAAAGTAAATGGCTTCACTGCTGCACTTTTGAAGGGAGAGGTTATTTGCCTCCTCGCCTCATGACAGGACTGTTCTAAGATTGTTTGTCACTTGCTTTCTTCTACTTGGCTGTTAGAGGACTTGTTGCTTGGTTTTTCAAACCACCATTCCTAATCTTTACTGCCCTTGCCACTGTTCTTTGTTCTTACTGGGTTTTTTCTTTTGCATTTCCTGTTTATTTTTCTGTGACTCTGCTTTTCTAAGAAAAGGTTAATATCTTATTGCCATTTTTAGCCAATCAGAGTAAAACCACTGGTCCCAGCCCAAGAGACATAATTGTGTCTTTGGCTCCCCTTCACTGTGTTGGGTATCTGTTGCTTCCATGCTGAAGTGATCTATTGTAGCAATCTCTCCAGGTCCAGGGCACAATAAGGAGGATTCTGAGAAACCAGGTATTGTATTCACTATCCTGGATTGAATACATAAAGCAAAATCAGTGTCTGGGTGCAGGTTGGCTGTGGTAGGCCTGTAGTTTGTTCAGACACTGTTTTAGTTTCCTTGGCTGCTCAAGCAAATACCAAGCTATGGGCTGGTTTAAACAATGGCAATTTATTAGCTCACAGTTTTGAGGCTGGGAAAAAGTCCAGATCAAGGTATTATCAAGGCAATGCTTTGTTCCCAAAGGCTGTGGCATTCGGGGTCAGGCTGCCAGCTATCCTTGCTGCTGGGCTCCTCCATGTGCACATGACCTCTCTCTTCTCTTCAGGGTTTCGTTTACGTTCAGCTTCTTGCTTCCTGTGGCTTTCTCGCCCTGTGTCTGAAATTCATTCTGCTTATAAAGGACGCCAACAGTGGGATTAGTCCCATCTTGACTGAGATGGGCCACACCTTAACTGAAGTAACCTCATCAAAATGTCCTCCTTGCAATGGGTTCACACTCACAGAAATGGATTAAGTTTAAGAACATGTGCTTCTGGGGTACACACAGCTGCAAACCACCACAGACACAAACCTGTGGATACAGGTTGGAAAAAGGAGACCAAAGAATAAGCAGCATCAAAGAACTCTGTGTCATAATCTATCAGTCATGCAGTCCAGTCTAACCACAGTAGTAGACCATGCCACACACTGATCTGTCACCTAAATTTGCAGAAGGCTCTAGATTTTAATTTCCCTCAGAGTTTGGTTGACAACTAATTAATTTGTAGATTTTGATGTCCCTGCTCATTCTTCATCAGTGAAAACAGACACAAGATGTAAAGCATAGTGCAGTCTGATTAACAGAACCAAATTCACCCCCATTCTCAAGCTGACATATCAACAAGGACAGAATTATTGCTTAGAAAATTACTTTCAGATAATCAACTCTCAAAGTCATGCCTTCAATGAGAAGAAAAGTTTGCTTAATTACTTCAAAGCAACTTATTAAATATAGACCATAATTTAATTATCCTGGCTTTTAATTACCTGAAGCCCTTTCTTAGAAATAATTTTCATGGATGCTGTTTATATATTCAAATAGATATTTTTGAAAAGATGGAAAGAAAAGTGATAGAAATGAAGCACATCAAAGTATTCTGTGACAGCGGCCGCTGAGACACTGGGGTGGGTGGCCTGTCCCCAGTGCTGCCCTCCCTGCACTCCCCCAGCCAGGCTGCCCCCTTCTCTCCTCCCTCCCTCCACCTGGGGACGGGACTGGCCAGGTTCCCAGGACATAATGTGGGACTCTGAGGAAAAGAGCCAGGACAGGTAACTGAAAATCTAGTGCCCCAAGCAAAGTTCACTTAATTACTTTCCTCCAGGAAGACCTCCTTAGCTGTGTGTTTTGCTCAAGAAACTGTTTGGGGCAACAGTACAAATAAACTATAGGACTGGATTTCTTTTTGAGAAGGATAACATTGCCAGGATACTTGAATGTTTCTCTTCAAGTTTGGGATGTAGGAGGGCAGACAATAGGAGGCAAGATGTTGGGTAAGCATCCCAGAATCCTCAGGATTGGGGAAAGAACTATGGACTAGAGTGGACTTACTGGTATTCTACTATAGACATATTGTGATTCTAGCAATGGCAGAAATTACGACATTGATGTGGAGCCAGTGGCCACTGGAGGCTCTGAGGGCAGGGAGAGGGAAAAGCAGTTGTAATATGGGGCTTTTCAGGGACTGGGGAATCGTCCTGAATGACACTGCAATGACAGATATAGGCCATTTTATATCATCACATAACATGCAGAACTGTGTGGGAGAGAGTTTAGACTACAAGGTGAACTATGGTCCATGCTTAATGGCAAAGCCCCAGGATGAGTTTATCAATTGCAATGAATGTGCCACAATAATGAAGGATGTTTATGTGGGAGGGTGTGGGAGGTGTGGGGAGTGGGGCATATGAGAATCCCTATATTTTTTGTGTAACATTTATGTAATCTAAGTATCATTTGAAAATTAAGAAACAATTATTATTGAAAAAAAAAGATGTTGGGTAAATATATCTATGGAGCACAGGGAATCCTCTTGGTATATGATATTACACATTATCAAAGCTTTGAGAATTTAGAATATTGGTATACTGTGGTGAAGAAAGTAAGCAAGGAATCAGAAACTCGGCCACTTGTTGCCTTGGTAGGCAATAAAATTGATTTGGAGCATATGCGAAGAGTAAAACCTGAGAAACACTTAAGGTTTTGCCAGGGAAATGGTTTTAGTAGCCACTTTGTCTCAGCAAAGACAGGGCACTCTGTCTTCCTGTGTTTTCAGGAAGCTACTGCTGAAATTCTGGGAATCAAATTAAACCAAATAGAATAGTCACAGCATATTGTCAGGGCAGACATAGTGAAGTACCTGGAGGATTATTGCAGTATCAGCCCCGTCCAGAGTAAAATCTGTTCAGTACAGTAATGCAGAGAGGGTGGTGAAGGCAGATATTGTAAACTACAGCTGTAGTTGTCAAGACCCGTTAACCCTCCTAGAAGCTCTAAGTGTGCGGTTTCCTGAGTGCATTTTTCCTTTGTATTGATAGTTCTGCCTGCCCTTCACCTTTTTGTGGGCTGGAGGACCTGCACAAACTTTATCAGTGACAATCTCTGAGCTCAGTTAGCACATTTCCTTCTAACTTGCTTCACTAAGTGCTGCCTCACAGCCACAGGCAGCTCCTTGGACAGGAAAGAGTTCAACTTCAGGACCACACACATTGAAAACAAACAGGAAACCTATTCTCTAGAGAGGTTGCTTCATTAAAAAGGAATGGTGTTGGTTCTCTTTATGTCCTCACTTTTTTCCCTGATGTGAATTTTTCAACCCATTTATGAAAACTACCCAAGTCTTGTCACATGTATTTTGCCACAGCACAGTTTCATTTTCTTATCTGAACTCACATGTGGCAAAGCATACTTCAGAGAGCAAACATTTAAGCAAGCAATATATTTTTTTCTACAATTAAGAAGGCGTTCTTTTGCAACCAATTGTGAGCGAAAATATATAAAGCTGTATGTATCTAACTGAAAATGCTTGAAATAAAGCTGTAATAGAAACATGCTTTCATTTATTAAAAAAGGACCTAAATCATATTTATTGTAGTTTGTAACTTCAAAGTAGTGAGTATTTGATATTGTATTTTTATTACTGTATCATGGTCATTATATATTGTGTAATATTCCAGTTAGATGGCTTTATGAATTTTGATAAATGTTAAGCTGATGTTCCACTTGGAATTTCTCCTGCAAACTGCATAAAAGTACTCCCAGAATAAGTTATAACATATTGTTGGATCATTATGGATCAGACTGTACCTAATATTCAGATGTTTTTTTCCCATAAATAAATTTATTTAGATTTTTAAAAATTATGTGGTATATGATATACCCTTAAACTCTGCTTTTAGGTCTATGACTATAGGCCAGCATTTCACAAATTATGTGTCAGGGGATAGAAATATGGGGGAGGAGGAGATGCAGGGTTTTGTGGCCAAATAAATTTGGGAAAGCAATGGCCTAAACAAGGTTGAGCAATATTTATTTATATATTTATTTACTTATGTATGTATGTATTTAACAAGAGCCTTTAGTAATCTGCCAAAATGCAGTATCTATCTCCAAAAGAAAGAAATTCATGCAATATTTCTCAAAGTAATTTGATCAGAATAGTAGAATATATTATTGTCTTAGTATTCTATGGAACACACTTTGGGACGCTCTACACTTATATATGTAATAAGAGTAATTATCAGAACACATTTCAATACGGCTTTTACATTAAAAAAAGGATTTCTAAATCTATAACATCTCTCTCTCTCGCTTTCTGCATCCTGCTCTCATAGTGTCCCCTCCCCCCCACCCCCACATGGATCAACACACAAGTAAAACCTGGGCATTTATAATCTCGAATGGGAAAGTGTAGTCTACAAACCAGCCCTCTTTATCACTCTTCAGCCCCTTCCTCCCTACCTGGGACCTATGATCTGTTATTATCTTCCATTTCTCTTCTCACCATTCTTTAATAAATTACTGGCTTAACTAAAAAAAAAAAAAATCTATAACAGAGAATTGTAGGAAGATGGCAGAGTAGGAAGAATCAGTCCCTCCACCAGAACAAATATTAAACAGGTAGGAAATGTCTTAATCAACTATTTCAAAACTTTGGAATCCTGTAGAACACTGTGCAGCATCCAAAGAAGAGAAGGAAGAAGAAGCTGGTAAATAGCAGCAAATACAAGTGAATTGCTCTTTCCGTGCTGCAGTAACCATTGCCCATTCCCCACTTTCTGGCAGGCAGCAGTAGGATCCAGCCTCAGACGTAGATTGCTGGTACAATATACTTCTCAAAGATGGAGGGGGGAAATGCAGTCTGATTGCTGAACACTGATTTTGATCAGCTACTTCAGATCACTGGAGGCCTGGCTCTGAGGGCAGCCAATGTTCCAACCTGCCCTGGACAAAGGCAATAGAAGAAACTTAAAGATGACATGTTTCCTCAGAGCTGTGGAGGACAGTTGAAGGGTAGCATTTGCTGGGCAGGAGCTGAGTCAAGAAAGCACAACTTTGGGGAACCTTGGAAGAAGCTCCTGGAACCTTTCCTGGCCCCATTCTCATCCCCTTCCCAGGAGTTGGCCAGCTGATGCTCCTTTGCTGGTCTGGTACTCCCTTTGTGGGTCCATGGCCTTGTTCCAGCTGGAAAAGACTGACTTGGGAAACTCCTCACTGGAGTGCCCTGTCTCCCAGATTTTGCCCTCCAGGCAAAAGTAGATTGAGACAATGAAATAACTGAGGCAGGTGACCTAGAGCAAAGGTTCACTTGCTTTAATTCCTGCAGTGGAACATCCAGGAGAGGGAGAAGATTGGTTTCTTGGGAAGTACAGGAGACATTCAAACTCTTGTAAGCAAGGGAACTCCTAAAGCCATTAGAAAACACAAGCTCAGGACAAGACACAGCCCAGGAAAGAGAGAAAGAATGCTGCACTTTTCATTCACCTTGGGTTGATCTTCCAGGTTGGAGGGCTGAACTCTGAAGGAGAGCACCAGCCAATTCACTACCAATTTGCAAAGATGGTGAAAAATGTTTTTTGCTTTGGTTTCCTTGGTTTTGTTAGCTCCTGAAACTCAAGAAAATCTC
Source organism: Cabassous unicinctus (assembly GCA_029593785.1). Classification (NCBI taxonomy): domain Eukaryota; kingdom Metazoa; phylum Chordata; class Mammalia; order Cingulata; family Chlamyphoridae; genus Cabassous; species Cabassous unicinctus. Next base: position 19,514 of record JAQZBX010035126.1, read on the forward strand.
TGTTATATCAACAGCTGGATACAAACTAAAAAACAAACAAACAAACAAAAAAACCAGACTTCTCAGGGATTAAATTCCAGATATAACATTTAAAAATATTAAAATGTACAGTGTGTAACAAAAGATTACAAGACAAACACAGAAACAGGAAATGATGCCCTATCCAAAAGAACAGGATAAAAATACAGAAAACATCAATGAAGAAGACAACACTGTGGACATACAGGAAAAAACTTTAAAAAAAGATCTTCAATATGCCAAAGAGGTGAAGGAAAATACAGAGAAAGAACTAAAGGATATCAGGAAATCAATGAATGAAGAATATGAGAATCACAATAAAGAGAAATTTTAAAAAGGAATCAGACAGAACTACTAGAGTTGAAGACAAAATAACTGAAATAAAAATTCCCAGGAGGATTTCAAGAGCAGTTTGGAGTTGGCAGAAGAAAGAATCAGTGAACTCAAAGACAAGATAATTGAAATGAAACAAGCTGAGGAACAGAAAGAAAAAGAATTAGACAAAGAAAAAAATAGTCTAATAAAACTGTGTGACACCATGAAGTGTACCAATATACACATTATGGGATTCCCAAAAGGAGAAAATAGAGCAAAAGAAGCAGAAGAAATATTCAAAGAAATAATGACAGAAAACTTCCCAAACTTAGCAAAAGACATGAATATGCACATCCAAGAAGCCCAGAGAACATTAAACAGGATGAACTTGAAGAAAAATAAGCCCTTTCACATATTGGTCAAACTGTGAAATGCAAAGGACAAAGAGAGAGTTTTGAAAGCTGCAAGAGAAACAAACATATTATGTACAGTGGAGTCTCAATTAGATTAAGTGTTGATTTCTCATGAGAAATCATGAAGGTAAGAGGACAGTGAGTTAAAATACTTAAAGGATTGAGAGAAAGCACTTGTCAACTAAGAATCTTATATTAGATGAGACTTTCTTTCAAGAATGTGGGGGAGATGAAGACATTCCCAGATAAAAACTGAGGAAGATCATTACCACTAGACCTGCCCTACAAGCAATGCTAAAAGGAGTTCTTTAGACTGAAAGGAAAGGACATTAGACAGTGGTTCAAAGCAGTATAAAGAAATAATGACTTCTGGTAAAGGTAACAATATGTGTAATTATAAATGCCACTACACTTTTATAGTATTTTTTTGCAAGTAACTCCACTTCTTACTTTCTACAAGTACTAAAATGCAAATGCATAAAAAGTAATGGTAAATCTATGGTTTTGGACATGCAATGTCCAAAAGTATACTTTGTAACAAGTGGAAAAACTGGTATAGAGGAAAGGTATAGAAACAGTGTATGTGTATGCTGTTGAAGTCAAGTTGGTATCAAATCAAATGTGAGTGCTAGAGATTTTAGATGTTAAGTTTAAGTCTCATGGTAACCACAAAGAAAACATATGAAAAAAAATATCCTAAAAGAAATGAGAAGGGACTCAATATGGTACAATACAAAAAGATCAAATACACATGAAAGTAGGCATTAAAAGATGTATTGAGGGACAAAACATGTATAAGACTTACAAAGACTTAACAGCAAAACGACAGAATAAAGTCCTATATTATCAGCATTTTCTTTAAATGTAAATGGATTAAACTCTGCAATCTAAAGGCAAAGATTGGCTGAACAGATAAAAAGTCATGACCCAAGAATATATTGTTTACAAGAGTTTTGCCTTAAATTCAAAGACATAAGTAGGTAGAAAGTTAAAGGATGAAAAAATACATACCATGTGAGTAGTAACTACAAAAGAGATAGGGTAGCTATACAAATATCATAAAATAGACATTAACTAAAAAAATGTTATGAGGGAAAAAGACTGTCATTATATACTAATAAATGGGTCAATTAAGAAATTGATAGTTCTACATTAATAGTAGGGGACTTGAATATACCACTTTCAATAACAGATAGAACATTTAGACAGAAGATCAATAAGGAAATAGAAGACATGAATGATACTGTAAACCAGATATACCTAACAGACATATAGAGAACACTTCACCTAACAGCAACAGGATACACATTTCTTGATTGCACATAGATCACTTTCCAGGATAGAAACTATCTTAAGTCACAAAACAAGTTGCAATAAATTAAAAAATGTTGAAATCATACATGTATATTCTCCAACCACAATGGAATGAAGCTAGAAATCAAAAACAGAGAGCAAAATGGAAAATTCACAATTATGTGGAAATTAAACAATGTATTCTTTTTTTTTTTCTTTTTAAAGATTTATTTATTTACTCTTTTTATCCCCCCCGCCTTTTCTGTCTGTGTCCATTTGCTGGGTGATCCTCTGTGTCTGTTTCCTACCCTCTCTTCTCATCCTTCTCTTCCAGTCTTCACTGGGATTTGATCCTAGGGATCTTCAATGTGGAAGATAGGCACTCTGCCACCTGTGCCACAACAGTTCCTGGTTTCTGGTGTGTCTCATCTTGGCTCTCCCGTGTCTCTCCCTGCTATGTCATCATCTTGCTATGTGGCTCAGCGGGGCCTGGCTTCTCTATGCGCATACGCGGGCAGGTGGCTCGCTGTGCAGGCCTGGCTTGCCTGCATGCCTTCTATTTTTATTTTACCAGGAGGTTCCAGGGATCAAACCCAGGTCCCTCCATATGGCAGACAGACAGCCAACCACCTGAGCCACATCTGCCCCCCAACATATTCTTAAAAAACCAATGGATTAAAGAGGAAATCACAAGGGAAATTAGGAAATATCTTGATGTGAATGAAAATGAAAATACAACATACCAAAGCTTATGGGATGCAGCAAAGGCAGTGCTGAGAGGGAAATTCATAGCTCTAAATGCTTACATTTTTTAAAAAAGGAAGATTTTATATCAGAGACCTAAGCTCAAAACTGGAAAAACTAGAAAAAGAAGAGCAAACGCAACTGAAGGTGAGCAGAAGCTAGGAAATAGCAAAGATTAGAGTGGAGAGAAATGAAATAGAAAATAAAAAGGTGGAGGAAATAATCAAAACCAAAAGTTGTTTCTTTGAAAAGATCAATAAAATTGACAAACCTTTAGCTAGACTGATGAAGGAAAAAGGAGACACAAATGATTAAAATCAGAAATGAAAAGGTTGATATTACTATAAGCCCTACTGAAATAAAAAGGACTATAAGAGGATACTGTGAACAACTGTACACTGAGAAATTAGATAATCCTGGATGAAATGGAAAAATTCCTAGAAACATACAAACTGCCAACACTGACCACGAAGAAATAGAAGAGCTCAACAAACCAATAACTAGTAAAGAGATTGAATCAGTAACCAAAAACTTCCCAAAAAAGAAAAGCCCAGGACCAGATGGTTTTACAGGGGAATTCTACCAAACATTTCACAAAGAATTAACACCAAACCTGCTCAAATTCTTCCAAATAATTGAAGAGGAGGGAATACTCCCTAACTCATTCTATAAGGCCAAAATCACCCTCATATCAAAGCCATATAAAGATACCACACTGAAAAAGAAATTTACAGACCAATATATTTTATGAACAACAGAGGCAAAAATCCTCAACAAAGTACTAGTAAACTGAATCCAACAGCATGTTAGAATTATACACCATGATCAATTAGGATTTATCCCACATATGAAAAGTGGTTCAACATATGAAAATCAGTTGATATAATACCCTACATTATAAGAATGAAGGAAAATAAAACACATGATCATCTCAATTGATACAGAAAAGGCATTTGACAAAATCCAGCATCATTTTTTGATTAAGAAAAAAACACTAGAAAAACAGGAATAGACCCTCATATCTACAGCCAATTGATTTTTGAGAAGGCTGTCAAGTACACTCAACTGGGAAAGAATAGTCTTTTCAAAAGATGATGGTGGAAGAACTGGATATCCATATGCAAAAGAATGAAAGAGGATCCCTATCTCACAGTATATACAAAAATTAATCCAAAATGTATCAAAGACCTAAATGTAAGAACCAGTTCTATAAAACTCCTAGACAAAAATATAGGGAAGCATCATTGCCTAACACAGGAAGAACCTGTGTTAGGCAATGGTTTCTTAGACTGTCACCCAAAACACAAGCAAAAAAAAGGAAAAAAATAGATAAATGAGAACTCCTCAAAATTAAAAGCTATTAGATATCAAAGGACTTTATCACAAAAGTGAAAAGACAACCTACTAAATGGGAGAAAATATTTGGTAACCACAAATCCAATAAAGGTTTAATATCTAGAATATATAAAGAAATCCTACAACTTAACAATAAAAAGATAACCCAATTAAAAATGGGCATAAGACTTGAATAGACATTTCTCCAAAGAGGATTTATAAATAACTAAAAAGCACATGAAAAGATGCTCAACATCACTAGCTATTAATGCAATGTAAAGCAAAACCACAATGAGATACCATTCACACCCACTAGAATGGCTACTATTAAAAAAAAGAAAACAAAAAATTACAAGTACTTGAGAGGATGAAGAGAAACAGGATTCATTGCTGGTGAGAATGTAAAATGGTGCAGCTGCTGTGGAAGACAGTTTGGTAGTTCCTCAGAAAGCTAAGTATAGAATTACCATATGACCCAGCAATCTCTCTACTAAGTATATACCCAAAAGAATTGAAAGCAGGGACTCAATCAAATATTTGCACACTAATGTTCATAGTGGTATTATTTACAATTGCCAAAAGATGGAAACAATGCAAGTGTCCATCAATGGATAAATGGATAAACAAAATGTGATACATGCATACAATTGACAATTATTCAGCTGTAAAAAGGAATGAAGTCTGATACCGGTAACAACATGGACTAACCTTGAAGACATTATGCTGAGTGAAATAAGCCAGACATAAAAGGACAAATATTGTATGATTTCATTGATATGAAATAATTTGAATGAGCAAACTCATGAAGTTAGAATCTGCAATGTTGGTTACCAGGGGCTGGGTTAGGGGTAGATGATGGAGATCTAATGCTTAATTCATAACGCATTTCTATTCAATTTGATTTTTAAATTTTGGAATTGGATGGTGGTAATGGTAGCACATTGTTGTGGGTATAGTTAGCAGTACTGAATTATATATGTGAATGTGGTTAAAAGAAGAAATTTTGAGGGGAATGGGGGTAGCTCAGGGGTTGAGCACCTGCTTTGCATATATAAGGTCTGGGGTTCAATCCCCAGTACCT
>JAQZBX010035127.1:0-24718 GCA_029593785.1 Cabassous unicinctus
ATCAAACAATATGTTACACAATATATTTGGTTCATAGTAATGCATTCATACAGTATTTGTCCTTTTGTGTCTGGCTTGCTTCGCTCAACATAATGTCCTCCAGGTTCATCCATGTTGCCATATGCTTTACGACTTCATTTCTTCTTACAGCTGCATAATATTCCATCGTGTGAATAGACCACAGTTTGTTTATCCATTCATCTGTTGATGGACACCTGGGTTGTGAAATTATTCTTAATACCAGGCACTGGGCCAGAACATTTAAAATTCCTTTAGTGTAAATGGAGAAAAGGATCATTACAGTTTTCATTTTGACAAGAGGTTTTCCCTATCTTATGGTAAAACTCTTGGTGAAAAAGTTAACCTGATTTAGGATGCCTAATAAATAGGGTGATTTTTATAATTTATGACCAAAAACCATAATCTTATGAGTGTGAATGGTTGCACAAAATGACTTCTCAATGGCCAGGTAAGGAGCTTGCTAAATCCTCTCCCAAAAAAGCAATTATAAAGTGGACAGAATTGACAAAAACAACTGTTTCATCAGTTGTTTTTTCATCAACCAACTGATTGATGTTGGACATCAATCAAAGGCATACAGTGATCTAAGAAATGTTTATGTTTTAAAAAACTGAACGAATTTGAAGTAAAAGCGGTGGGACTCTATGACATTCTGGCCTGGGGCAGATACCACCCTGAGGTTGATCCCACACATCTCCCAACAGCTCAATCAATGCAGAGGTCTGACAGTGCCTGGGGTTGAAGGATACTCACTCAAGTTAGAATGGTAGGTAATTCCTATGCCCAAAATCCTTGTCAGTGGAAATGATGATCTTGGAGGTAGGTGAGCAGGAAGGGCCAATAAGTTGCAGTAGGGATAAGAGCAAGCACATTCCTGGCTGACTATGAGGCTACATGCACGTACCTAAGAGACACAAAAGGACTCAGTGGAAATCAAACCTGGGGCAGGCTTGCATATGGCCTTTACTTTGAATGAGCTTTCTTATCCACACACAGCCATCTGTGTGTGGACAGTCTGTCCAATTATTATTAATCATTAAGCTGTGCAGACACAGGACTGAACCCTAGGAAGTCAGACTTAAAAATAAAACCAAAACTGAGCAGTGACACCAGTGGCCACTGCTGCTGGTAAAAGTAACAAGGTGAAAGATTTCACAGATTTAACCCACGTAAGTTACTAAATAGAGAAATGAGCAAGTATACAAAAAAAACCCCACAGAACAATAAAGACCTTCAGGGGGAAAAGTCAGAATCCAAAGTTGTTAGACTATGTTATCTAAAATACCCAGTTTTAACAAAAATTTACAAAATATGACAGAAATGGGAATATGTAACACATACTTAGGGGAAAAAAAATCAGTAGAAACTGTCTCTAGTGTTCCCAGATGTTGGATTTAGCAGACAAAGACTTAAAAGCAGCTAACAGAAATATGTCCAATGAACTAAAGAAACCATGTTTAAAAAATGAAAGGAAGTAGGACAATAATGAATCAATAGAGATCTCAAGAAGGAGAATGAACTTAATGGAAATTGTGGGGTTGAAAAGTACAAAAACTGAAATGAAAAACTAACTAGAGATGCTGAGTGATAGATTCAAGATGACAGAAGAAATAATGACCCTGAAGAAAGATCAATAGAAATTAACCAATGTGAAGAACAGAATTAGAAAAAAATGGAAGATAAATGATCAGAGGCCTGTGGGATAACATCAATTGTATCATATGTGTAGTGAGAGTCCCAGAAGGAGAAGAGAGAGAAAAGAGGAAAAATTTTAAATAAAAATGACTGAAAACTTCCTAAGTTTGATGAAAAACATTAATCTGCACATCAAGAAGCTTAACCAGACCCCAAATAGCATAAACACGAAGAGATCCATCTCTAGACACATCATATTGAAACTGTTAAAAGCCAAAGATGGGGCAGATGTGGCTCAAATGGTTTGGTGTCGTTCTCCCGTATGGAGGGACCTGGGTTCGATCCCTGGGACTTCCCGGTAAAAATAAAAATATAGAAGGCGCACGGGCGCGCCGTCAGGCCTCGCCGAGCCACGGAGCAAGATGATGACGTAATGAGAGTGACACAAGGGAGAGCCAAGACGAATTGCACAGAAAAACCAGGAACTAAGGTGGCGCAGGTGGTAGTATGCCTTTTTCCCACATCTGAGGTTCCCAGGATCGAATCTTCATGAAGACAGGAAGAGAAGGATGAGAAGAGACGGCAGGAAACAGACACAGAGAATTGCCCAGCGAATGGACATAAAAACAGCAAAAACGGGTGGGGTAAAAATGGATAAAGGTAAATAAATAAATAAATAAATCTTAAAAAATAAAGTTACAAAAAGAAAAAAAATAGCCAAAGACAAGGAGAAAATCTTGAAAATGAGAAAAACAATTCATCACGTGTAGAGGAGCATCAATATAAATCATGCAAAGTATATATATATTTTTTACCACAACACAATTAAATTAGAAATCAAAACTGGAAAGATATCTGGAAATCTCTAAATATTTGGAAATTAAACACACTTGTAAATAACCCATAGGTCAAAGAAGAAATTAGAAATTAGAAAATATTTTCAACTGACCAAAAACTAAAACAATATATCAAAATTCATAGGATGCCAGTAAAGCAGTGCTTAGAGAGAAAGTTTATAAAGCTTTAAACACTTACGAAAAAAAAGAGAAAGGTCTTTAATTAATAACCTAAGCCTCTATCTTATGATATTAGAAAAAGAACATACCAAGCCCAGATCAAGCAGAAGAAAGGAAGTAATAAAGATTAAAGTAGAAATCAATGAAATAGAGAAAATCAGTGAAACCAAAAGTTGATTCTTTGAAAAGATCAACAAAGCTGTCAAACTTTTAGCAAGATTTGGACCAATTAAAAAAGAGAAGATAAAATTTCCAAAACCAGGAATGAAAGAGGGGATATCACTACTGACTCCAGAAATTAAAAGCATTGTAAGGGAATACTATAAACAACTTTCTGCTAACAAATTAGACAACTTAGATGAAATGGGCAAACTCCTAGAAAGACATGAATTATTAAAACTAACTCAATCAGAAACAGAAAAACTGATAAGCCTAAACAAAGAGTTTTAGTTTAGCAAAGGGCTGCCGGTGTAAGGTACAGAAATGTGTTGGCTTTTATAATGGGAAATTATTTGGGGTAAAAATTTACAGTTCTGAGGCTGTGAAGTATCCATCCACATCAAGGTACCATCAGAGATGCTTTCTCACCAATGTCAGCTGGCATGCTGCCATGTGGTGAAACAATGTGGTGGGCATTCCCTGCTGAGGTCCCTGCCTTCCTTTCTGGGCTCACCGTCTCTTGAAGCCCAGCTCCTGGAGCTCATAACTTCAGCCTTGAGCTACACCTTGGGCCTAGCCTCTTGGCGCTTCGTGCTTCAGCTTTGGCTGCTGGCGAACCTTGAGCCCTCTCTCACACATGGCAAGGTAAAGATGGTGGCTTCCTTTCTCTGTCTCTGTTTATATAAGACCCAACAAGAGGGCAGAGACTCAACCTGAGTTACTCCTCACTGACATAGTCCAATCAGAAGAGTCTTACACCCACAGGAGTGGATTAGTTTAGTAACATAATGTTTTTCTTTTTGAGATTCATAAAATAACTTCTGACTGTCACAACAAGTAAAGAAATTTAATTAGAAGTAAAAATAATCTTCCCATGAAAAGCCCAGTACCATATGGCTTCACTGGTAAATTCTGTCAGATATTTAAGAAGAAATACCAATACTGCGCACACTTTTAGAAAATACAGGAGAACATTTCCCAGCACATTCTTTGAGACTTGTTACTCTGATATCAAATCCAGATAAGTACATCACAACAAACATAACTACCCAAGATCTCTTATGAACATAGATTAAAAAATGCTAAACAAAATATTAGAAAAATGAATCCAGCAACATGTAAAAAGGATTATGCTTCGTGACTGTGGCCATCCCTAGTACCACCATCAGGTTTGATGATTAACTAGGACTCACAGAACTCAAGTTGTTATTTTCATGGATGCGTTCATTACAGTGAAAGGATTCAGAGTAAAGTCAGCAAAGGTAAAAGGCCCGTGGAATTATGTCCAGAGGAAACCAGGTACAAGCTTATAGCTTTCCCCTCCCAAGTAGAATGTCATGGGACATGTGTAATTCCCCTTGCAGCTATGTGTGACAACACATATGAAGTGTTATCAGCTCTCCTGAGCCTCCAGGGTTTTTATTAGGGGTCAATCTTATACTTAGTCCTGTGTGACTGAACTCAGTTACTCAAGCTCCAGACCTCAGATAGGAAGCAAGTGTTTACCATAAGTCACATTCTTAGCATAAATTATCTGGTCAAACTGGCACAGCATGACCCAAGTCCTCTTAGCATAAATTATCTGGTCAAACTGGCACAGCATGACCCAAGTCCTCAGGCATGCAAAAACACTTTTACCAGACAGAACGTTCAAAGAGTTCTATTCCTAAGAGTTGGCCAAGGACCAGTCCAAAAACAGACCTTTTCTTGTGAATATGCATGGTTTGAGCAGCCCAGGCCTAATGATTTAACCCTTTCTTGCACAGTAACCAGGTGGGATTTATCTTAGGAATGCAAGCTTGATTTATCTTCCAAAAATCTTTTGACATTTTACACTACATAAAAAGGTTTAATGTATTCATTAATAAATATAGTTTTTTTTGTTTGTTTGTTTGTTTTAACATTTTAAGCGATTGGACAGGGCTTAATGTGATGTGATTAATATGGTGAAATAATAAAGTGAGGTATTTATAAGTTCAAAAGTAAATTATTGAAAAGAAAGGGAAGAATTTTGAGAGTAAGAACAAAGTATTTTTAAATTGCATTAAAAAGCCATAAATATCACAAAAGCATTACAAAAAATGCAGACCCACAAAGTATTGGCTGTAAATTTCTTGTTTAATTTTTAGACTAAATGAAACTATCTTATGGTTGATGTATTAAAATCTTAGAGAAAGTAGATAATATCCAATATGGGAAAGCTACCCCATATATCCTTTGAAACTCTTGGCGCTCCCTACAGTAGGATTGTTTGAAACCCATTTTTTTTTTTTTTGGTTGTTGTGGTTGCATTGGAATGCTTGTGGTCAAGCTTGTTTGTTTTTATAATTCTCCCTGTAACTTACTTAAATATTCAGCAGAGTCAGTGTGATATTTACTAATTTAACAGATAAATTTGAGTGTTTACTATGGGCCAGGCACTGTTTTAGGCACAGACAAAAATCCCTACCTTCATGGAGCTTTCATTCTAGGTTTTGTTTGTTGATTTTGTATCTAAATATGTATGTTAAAAAGACTTTACATTCCAGGGGTGATCAACTAGCATTTAATGAGAAAAGCACACTCCCAAAGCAACTGCTATAAAAACTTGAGAAGCTATTCCTATTTGTCCTACAGGTGTGATATAAAAGGGATATTAGAAATGGCTATCATTGCTGAAATTAGTGGCATTTTGATATATGTGAATTGGCTAAAATACTTTAGAGATATACTCCCTTATAAACGGGGTATAAGATCTGGTAAGTTCTGTATTTTAGAAAGGCACTTAGGGCTAGAGTCAAGTCCAGGATTTGAGTTTGAAGGATTTTAACTGCCTATTACACAGGACTTTAAGACAAACAATTTTGCCTTCCGGATATTGTTGCACCTGCCTAAAGAGAACCTTATATGCAAGATGTAGTTGAAGCATCTAGGGGAATTCAGAACTGGGATTCACTGAGCTTACCAAACAGCTATATGAACTTTTTATGTTGCTTACTAATAATTTCGTCTAATAAAGATTTATTAGTATAATTGAAAAGAAAAAAGAAAATGAACTTGGATCTTTAAACTATATACAAAAAGTAACTTTAAAAAGATCATTGGCCTAAACTATAAAACTTCTAGAAAAAAATAGAGAATATTTTTGTGACTTTGGGCGTAGTTCTTAACACCAAAGCCTGATCTAAAAGAAAATACAAATTAAGTAACAGGAAATAGACCAGTGGTTTCTAGTGAGTGGGCTCCTTTTGGAGGGAAGAGTTACAAAGGGACACAAGGTAATGATCTTGGTTGTGGTAATGGTTTCATATGTATAAACATATATCAGAAATTAACAAATTGTATACCTTACATATGTGTAGTTAATTATATGTCAGTTATACTTCAGTAAAGCTGTTTTTAAGCATCTTTATTCATGCTATTTTGCTTAGTTTCATTTTTTAAATGCTGTCATGTGCTTTTTCTTCATAGAGCTAAAGGGATAGGAAATAGGATTTGATTTTAAGTTTTTTCTAAAGCAAAATCAGTATCCACATTAGAAGGTAATTTTCCAAATATGATTTGACATTTAATAAGCACAGCCTTAATTTCCACGTGGGCTTAAATTTTGAACTAATAATTTTTGCGCTTACCTTTTTAAAAAAGAGAGAGAAAAGAAATAAATTATTTTTAATGTATCTACAGGCAACACCAACATTACTTAGAAGATTTGGATCTGAACTGATCAAGTCAACTGTTTTATCAGCTAGTACTTCTCTTCGAGTATTAGCCCTTGGTGGTGAAGCATTTCCGTCATTGACTGTTTTCAGAAGCTGGAGAGGAGAAGGCAATAAAACGAAAATATTTAATATTTATGGTATCACAGAGGTATCAAGTTGGGCAACCTTTTACAGGATTCCAGAGAAGATTCTTAACTCTACTTTGAAGTAAGGATTTTAATTATGTTAAGTAGGGTGGACAGAAAGCATGTCTTTCCAAGATCTTAAAACTAATAGTGTTTTTATAGGCACTGGAGTAATGATTTTAGGGACACTATTTAATCTGTATTTGGAGCTGGGAATCCAGAACCTTTCTTATTACAGTTGATGGCTAGGTGTTATAGATCCTGCTAGAACTTTTTGTCACTAAACAGTAATGAATAGCATATATGAGAACCTTTCTATTTAACCATTTCCCTCTTGTCTTTGAATTATAGAATAACAAAAGCTTTTTTTTCCTTTATGTGGTGTAAGATGATATAAATACATTGAAAAATATTCTATCCAAATGAAAATTTGTAAATCTGGTTTGTGTTTTTTCATAGATGTGAATTACCTATACAACTGGGATTTCCACTGCTTGAAACAGTAGTTGAAGTCAGAGACACTAATGGTTTCACAATCCAAGAAGGCAATGGCCAAATATTTTTAGGTTGTTTAATATTTGTTAATTGAGAGTAAATTTTTTTGTTTTTCAAGAAAAAAATACCTGATGTATTACTTTTATTCTTTTCCTGATTTCTCTTAAGTCCTTTATTCTTTTTAGTGATGATGTTTTAATTTCATTCTCATAGTCATGAAACATTAAGTTACCATGATTATTTCAGATGACAATGTCTGATACTCTAAGAGAAGATATAAAAGTAATTTAAAATATAACTTGTACATTTACATTGATATTTATAGCAAAAATCTATTTAATCAGTATTTTAAGAATTTTTAAAAATCACATATATATTCTAGAAATAAATTTTGTTTTAGTCCTTTGCTTATTTACTGAGATTACTGCACCTATTTTTATCAGATAACATTTAAAAGTGAGCCGCCCTTTGAAGAGAAATATTAAAATTTTGAATCTTGTTCTTGATGTTTCTTATAGAATAGAACTTTTGCAAATTTTTTTTTCTTTTGCTGATGTTTTTGATGGTTTTTTATTTTCAATGGATTTTTAAAATTACATTAGTGTTTTTATCTTGTGAAGGTGGCAGAAACCGAGTGTGTTTTCTCGATGATGAAATGACTGTATCACTTGGTACAATGCGAGCCACAGGAGACTTTGTAACTGTGAAAGACGGAGAGATGTTTTTCTTGGGACGAAAGGACAATCAGATCAAGCGTCATGGCAAACGTCTTAACATTGAGCATGTGCAACAGGTAGAACTATGTAAATATTAAATACCTTTTTATATATTTAGTTGTTAGAGGCAGCCACCACCAATTTTCTGTGCCAAGGTTCTCTATCAGTGGTATTCAAACCTAAGGTTTTTGTGTTAATGCTGAAGTATTAATTTTAAGATGCCTCTTATTCCCAGTGTGAAAAGATGTATTTTTTTTTTCTTCAAATAAGTGACTCAAAGTGGACTTTAATAACTGTGAAAATAAATTGGCTTATTGTTTTTGAAAAATATTAAGAACCTGTGTGATAGTAACTGTAGTAAAAACACTTTTTTAAAAATCCCTAGTAAATTCCAAAATTTAATTTGACTATTGATTTCAGGCATGATAAGTTTGAGCATTTAGGAGGTTTGTTTTCGAATGTTCTCATTGGCAAATTGGGATAATCTCTTTCCTAGGTTGCTGAAGGACTTCAACAAGTGGAGTCTTGTGCAGTTATATGGCATAATCAGGAAAAATTAATTCTGTTTGTGGTGTCCAAAGAAGATTTAGTAAAGGATTACATCTTTAAAGAACTTCAGAAATATCTCCCAAGTCATGCAATCCCAGATGAGCTTGTGTTGATTGATACTCTACCATTTACATCTCATGGTAAAATAATTTAAAAAGATATGTTTCAGTGCCAAAGAAAACTAATTATATCCATAACTAGTTTAATGCCACTTAAATCTTTATTATTACATGATGATACTAACATTTATGGTAGACCCTCTGTTAAATGCTTTATATAGTTAATTCATTTATCTTCAAAAAGTCCTATTAGTAAATAGTATATTCCCATTTACAGATGAGGAAAATAAGGCTTAAAGAGGTTAAGTAACTTTCCCAAAATCACATCGCTAGTTAGTGATAGCATTGAAATTCTATCTAGAACTGATTGACTTCAAAATTTAAGCTCTTAATCACAGTATATTATTGCCTTACCATTTTCATCTTTATTTAATATGTACTCTGAAATGTAGTAACTGCTCAGTTAACAGTACTATTTCTTTAGTACTTTAAATTAGATTACATTAGCTTCTCCCTCCCTCTTTGCTGACTTATTACTCACTGTAATCTTGGTAGTATGGACTCCTTTCTTTAGAATTGATCATCTATGACAAACGCTTTATTCTATAGGATTTCTAAGCTTTAAAATGAAAATTATATGTATTCTTGGGTCTCATCAAGGTATAAAGGCATTGATTAAGTTATTTCTCTTTATTAAGGCAAAATTGATGTTTCTGAGTTAAACAAGATTTATTTAGACTACATAAACCTGAAGTCTCATAGTAAACTCAGTGGAAAAGAGGAACTTTGGGAGAAATTACAGCATTTGTGGAAGGTACAGTTTTTAAGATACAAATTTGTTACTATAAAAAGGGCATTTGGGGGAGCAGATGTGGCTCAAGCAGTTGAGTACACATGGGACATCCTGGGCTTAATCCCCGGTGCCCCCTAAAAACATAAAAACAAATAAGCAAACAAATGAAATAACCAACTTAGGGGAGCCAATGTGGCTCAGTGGTTGAGTGCTGGCTTCCCACTTATAAGGTCCCAGATTCAATCCCCGGCCCCAATACCTCAAAAAAAAAAAAAAAAAAAAGACATTTGATAATCTTTAGGAAACAAAAGCATACTAATAAGTGATTTTTCTAAGAGTGCTGATGCTGCCTCGATGGTAGGTGTATAGCTTCATTTATTGAATTGGTATTAAAATAAGTATTAGGTTCTTTACTGTAAGATTAGATTAAGCTATGAATAAAGAAATTTAGTGGAAGTGAGGTGTTCCTAAAACAAGACAAAGCCACTCATGACATAGCTTTCCCAAAGAAGAGTAGTCTTGTCAGAGCTGAGAAAATAGCTAAATCTTGCTATACCACAGTGTGTTATATTCAGGGCTTTACAACATTATTCTGGAAGAACTTTCATTACTAACATGTGTACTTCCTCTTTTTTTTTTATTTTTTATTTTTAAAGATTTATTTATTTATCTCTTCCTTCTCCCTCATTGTTTGCACTTGCTGTGTCTGTCTTCTTTGTTTCTTTAGGAGGCACCAGGAACCGAATCCGAGACCTCTGATGTGGGAGGGAGGCGCCTGATGGCTTAAGTCACCTCCATTCCCTGCTTTGTTGTATGTCTCATTATGTCTTTTCTTCTTGTGTCTGTTGTTGCGTCATCTTGTTGTATCAGCTTGCCATGCCTGCCCATTGCACCAGCTTGTTGTCTTCTTTAGAAGGCACTGGGAACCAAACCAAGGACCACCCATGTGGTAGGCAGGAGCCCAATCACTTGAGCCACATCCGCTTCCCTGTACTTTCTTAAAGCAATATTTATAACCAGTGGGCTATCCTGTTCTCTTTATTGGCAAGGCCACACCCCTCATTTGGAAGGGAGAGAGTAGAGTAATAGTCATGAACATAATATCTCTACCTTCAGCTTTCCAGCATTTCAAAGTCTGTTTTCCCACCACTGCCTAGAATTTTTCATAAATGGACTGGACTAATTCCTGTGTTATTAACAGTCAGCTTTTTTAGTTAGAGAAATAAATTGAATTTAATTTTGGCCTATTTAAAAAGTATATGCCAAAAGGGAGGTTTGTCCCAACAGATTGACACACTAAATTTTTCTCTTTTTCAAAGATAATCTGTAAAGTAAAAAATATATTTATATTTTATCTAAGGGAAAGAATTTATTACTACCATACGTCAACATTTTTCTTAGATAAAATGTGGATCCTTCTTTTCTAAAAGATTCTCAAAAGAGGGTGTAATTGTTTAGTTTTATTTGAAAATAGACATTTTCAAATAAGGATATTTAGATAAAAATCTTATCCACTTTTAGATTATTTGGAAGTAATTTTTATTTGTA
Organism: Cabassous unicinctus; assembly: GCA_029593785.1. Taxonomy (NCBI): domain Eukaryota; kingdom Metazoa; phylum Chordata; class Mammalia; order Cingulata; family Chlamyphoridae; genus Cabassous; species Cabassous unicinctus. The sequence continues at coordinate 10,815 of JAQZBX010035127.1, forward strand.
TGAAGATAAATATTACCCCCATATTTTAGAAATTTAATATGTTAGTGTTTTGTAGGCTGTATAATTAGTAAATCAGATGTTTCCTGCTCCAGATAGAGGTATATTTTGCAGTTATAGAAATGAGTTTAGCAAAATCTGTAGCATAGTATTGGTCTGCTTTAGTATTAAGGAAAATAATACTTTAAAAATTTAATTATTAAACATATTTATTTTGTACATCTTATGTTCATGTTATTAATGTAGGTATTACCACCTCTACATATTACCTGCAAATGTTGAAGTCTCTGTTTTAGGCCTTTACTTCACCATATTTCTCCCTCTCTCATTTGTAGTCTATTCTCAGTCTTTCAGAAGATCATTTGAAGATTCCTAAAGAGTCACTATTCTTAAATAGTGGTGGAGATTCCTTAAAGTCCATTCGGCTCCTCAATGAGATTGAAAATATGGTTGGCACATCAGTACCTGGGCTTCTGGAAATTATTCTCAGCAGTTCCATTTTAGAAATTTATAATCACATCCTTCAAACGGTATTTCCAGATGAAGACCTGCTGCTCAGCAAGAGTTATGCCACAAAAAGAAAATTCAGTGATATTAATCAAGGAGAAACCAGTGGAAAATCTTTAAGTCAAAAATCTGGCATGCCTTTAAATTATGACATTGAGATAAATGCTTGTACTGCACTAAGCAGAGGGAGTCAGATTTTATCTCTGAATACTACTAGGTTTTTAACTAAATTGAAACATTGCCCTTTGGCCTGTTCTTCAAGTTTAATTTCACTGGCTAATATTCAAAATATGAAAAACTCAAATCCTCCAACTCTTATTGGAAAGTCAGAGGAGCTGTCCTGTATTGCAGAAGATTCTGAAGTAGAGAAACCTATCATAGGGGCTGAGAAACTGGAGTTGCGTGTGAGGTGGAGATCAGACACAGGCAAATGTGTAGATGCTTCACCTCTGGTTATAATACCAGCTGTTGATAAGTCATCTGCAACTGTGTACATTGGCTCCCATTCTCATAGAATGAAGGCAATTGATCTTTACTCTGGGAAGGTGAAATGGGAACAGATTTTGGGAGATCGAATTGAATCTTCAGCATGTATTTCTAACTGTGGAAACTTTATTATAGTGGGTAAGTTTCTGAATTTTAAGTTTGCAGGGTTAGACTGAATTACTGTAGAACTTAGTTAAATAAAAAAGCCAATGTGTGGTGGGTTTCATTGCTGTCAGAGAATAACGGTTAACCTCATGGGTCACTATAGCTTGGTGATCAACATTGTGGACCTGGGTGTCAGAGTCCCTGAATTGGAACTGAGTTCCATAGTTATTACCAGCTCTGTGACCATTGGCAAATTGCTGAACCTCGTAGAACTTCAGTTTGGGATTCATCCACATTGTTGCTTGTGTCAGTAGTTAATTTCTTTTTATTGCTGAGTATTCTGTTGTGTGGATATGCCACAATTTGTTTATCCATTCACGTTTATACTGTTTCCAGTTTTTAAATAAGCCTACTACAAGCAAACATTCATGAAGAGGCTTTTGTGTGAACATGTTTTTATCTCACTTGAGTAAATACCTAGGATAGAAATTGCTGGGTAGAATGGTAAATGTAGGTTTAACTTTAGCAAACAGCCACTTTGTTTCTCAAATATATATATCTCAAGATATATGAGAGGTCCAGTTGTTTTACGTTCTTGGCAGTCCTTGCTATTGCCAGTTAAAAATTTTTTTTTAAAATTTTAGTTATTCAAATAGGTATGGAAAAACAAAACAAAACAAAACAAAAAAAATAGGTGTGGAGTAGTATTTCACTGTGGTTTTAATTTGCATTTCCCTAATGACTAATGATGTTAAGCATTATATATTTTCTTTCATGAAATATTTGTTCAGATCTTTTGCCCACTTCAAAAATTTTTGTTCTTTGTTTCTTATTACTGAGTTCTGAGAACTTTTTATGTATTATGGCTACAAATCCTTTATCAGGTTTATGTTTTGCATATTGTTTTCTCCGTCTGTGCCTTGTCTTTTCATTCCTCAGCATCTTTTAAAAAATAGTTCTTAATTTCAGTGAAGTCCAATTTATCACTTTTACTTTTGTGGATCATGCTAAGAAATTGTTGCCTAATTCAAGGTTACAAAGATTTTCTTCTAGCAGTAGACTTTTTAAAATTGAACTGAACTGAAAGACATTTTTCATAACCCAGCTGAGTCCTTGAGTGCTCTACACAAGTGATTGTTGTTTCTGTTTTACATTGCTGAGATTTAAATCAGATGAGCTGAACATAGAGCCCAAATACACAGAGAGAACAAATATAAATAATCATGATTTAGGCTTAAGAATTGTTTTCCAGTGACATATCTAAATCCCATTGTTTATATTTGTTTCCCTATAGGCTGTTATAATGGGTTAGTTTATGTTCTGAAAAGTAATAGTGGAGAAAAACACTGGATATTTGCCACTCAGGATGCTGTCAAAAGCTCTGCAACCATGGATCCAACCACAGGACTCCTTTACATTGGCTCTCATGACCAGCATGCATATGCTTTGGATATTTACGTAAGAAGTCATTTCCTCAGTCTCCCATACAATAAGCATAGAAGAGTATGGAGCTATGATGTGGTGTTGAGTCTGAGAGCAGGTGTTAACCACTTCCCAAGTTTAGCATTGTAGACTGGAAACAGTTCATATCTTAGACATTTTTAACTTCCTTACCAAATTTTCCATAAATAAGTTAGCTACTTAGTGCTTTGAAATGTCAAGAGCTTAGTATTATCATCTTGAGAAAAGAGAAAAACAAATCACAAAGGAAAATATCAGTTAGACTTGATTATGTAGACAAAAAATTTATGTATGACAGGAATTATAAAATTAAGTGAAACAAGTTGGGAAAAATATTTGAAACAAATGTGACAGTTAAAACACCTTTATATTTTTAAGTATAAATAAAAATAAAGAGCAAAGGCAAATTAATAAGAAAAATATCATTGCACATTTCACTGACCTGCTTTCTTTTGTGTGAGCAGTGTTATTTCTTATGTGCTATACAAATAGTTGAAGGTTAATTAGCAGTATAACTAAATAGTAATGCTGCCAGTCTTCTTCAAACAAAACATAAAAATATATTTATATCAAAAGCCTGAAATAAAAATAAAAAAGGGACTTAATATGTACAGGTCCTTAAAGAAGAATGACTGGTAAATATATTTAAATGTTTCATAGCTTTAACAATCAAAGGAATGAAAATGAAAAACCATGAGATAGACAAACAAATGGTTTTAGATTAGAAAATATATTAAAATGATAACATTGAAAGCTGATGAAAGTGGTGGGAGGTTATAACTGGTGCAGCCTCTAAGGGAGATTACTTGGCAATAGGTAACATTTTTATATCCTTTTATCCAGTAAAATTCATCTAGAAATTTATCCTGGCAAAAACAATCAGAAAATAGACAAATATATACACTAAAATGTCTTGTTTCCAAGTTGTTTTTAATATCAGCAAATGAGTTCCATATGATGTTCAGTAAGGGAGAGAAATTATCTTTTTTCATTTGAGATAATGTACATTAAAATTATTTTTAGATTGGGGGGTGGATGTGGCTCAAATGGTTGGGCATCCATCTCCCATATGGAGGGACCTGGGTTAGATTCCTGTGACCTCCCGGTAAAAACAAAGAAAAATAAAGAAGGCACACGGGCCCCCAGATCCCATGAGCAGGTGCGCCTCCAGGCCCAGTGTGTGGGTGCACCGCCTGGCCCGGTGAGCGGATGAGCCCCCCCAGGCCCCTTGCATGGGTTTGCCGTCAGTCCCCGCGAGCGGGTGCGCCATCAGTCCCCACCGAGACACGCAACAAGATGATAACAGGAGAGGATAGAAGGGAGAGCCAAGACGAGACATGCCAAAACCCAGGAACTAAGGTGGTGCAGGTGGTAGGAGACCTGTCTTCCACATTGGAGGTTCCCAGGATTGAATCCCAGTGAAGACAGGAGGAGGATGAGAAGAGAGGGCAGGAAACAGACACAGAGAGTTGCCCAGTGAATGGACACAAAAACAGCAAAAACGGGGGTGGGGGGGTGGGGTAAAAAAGGATAAAAGTAAATAAATAAATCTTTAAAACAAATTAAATTAAATTTAAATTGTTTTAAAAAAATAATTGAGCAAAACAAGATACCAGTTTGTATATTCAGAATGATATCAACTCTATTAAATTATGTTTGTATGTACTCTAAAGATCAGAGGGAAATGGCTAAAATGTTAACAGTATTATCTCTGGGTCTTTATACTAAGCTTTTGTCTTCTGTATACTATCTTGTTCTCCACAATGGGCATGTATTACTTTTATTATAAAGTATAATAAAAATTAAAAGTTAAACTGCATGTAAATTGACGTTAGCAGATTATATACACATAACATCATGAGGAATAGAATATATAGATTTGTTATCTGTTAGCAAAACCCAATTCATTTTGTCATGCTCCAGCGATAATGTGCTGCCCTGGAGATCTGAGAATGGCAGATGGCTCAGGGCAGGCAGCAGCGTGGCCGACCATGGTTGTATGGGGAAGGGGTGCATGGCCTTCCTTAGCCTGGTGCAGAACTTGGCAGAAATTGAATGAGTCTCACCAACTTTGCAGGAGGAGGATGGATAGTTGAAGCATAGACTGCTGTTAGCTTAATAATATTTGGGAGCACAGAGGCAACTTAAGGATGCCCATGGTGATGATTTTGAAAATATGATCTGCGAAGGAGTTTCTTAGATTTAAAGTTTTCAGGAGTCTGAGAAGTACTGTAATGCCTTTGGATAATCGTAAAGTAGATATCTAAAACAAAGGGGTTATGAATATTTTGATTAACGTAAAAAACAAAAAACCAATTCATTTCCCTTCTCATTTGCAGAAAAAGACATGTGCTTGGAAGTTAAAATGTGGAGCAACTGTCTTTTCTTCTCCTTGTTTGAGCCTGAATCCACATCACTTGTATTTTGCTACACTGGGAGGACTTTTGCTGGCTATAAATCCTGTAGGCATAAAATAATATGTATTGATTTTCTTATCTATCTTTATTCTAATATTCTTTTAGTTTTGGTTTGGGAATCTGAAAGCTTGAGTAGTGATCAGTTAGATATCTTCCAGATATCACTGAACAAGAATTCATTTAAAATGATTGACTTGCAGTCTAGAAAGATGAGAAAAATCTTAAGTTCCTGTATATGTCTTCTGTTTTTTTAATTGGCAGAATTTTCTCAATCTAATCATATTAAGAGCTTCATGTTCATCCTAAGGATAGATCTTAGGATTGAGTTATTTCTTTGCTGGTTTTATTGCAGGTTTTTATCCTATCTTTCATAAATATCACTGATTAGTTTTATAGCTGTGTCTTTGTGTACTAGCTTCATTTTTAATGTCAGCATGCCATTGTGGCATATTCTGATGTTTAAGCTCTGCCTCTGGTTGATATGAGTTTGATTTCTAAAGGGTAATTGATTAGTAGAATGATTTTAAATGCTATGAATTGCTTTTTGCCTTTGACAGACCACTGGGAACAGAATTTGGAAATATTCTTGTGGAAAACCACTCTTCTCTTCTCCACGGTGTTGTCTACAGTATATTTGTGTTGGTTGTGTAGATGGGAATTTATTCTGCTTTACTCATTTTGGAGAACAGGTGAAAATTTCTAGTTTTGTTTTACATATCTTTCTCAAAGGTCAAGTTGTAGGTGAGAACTGAAGTAAAATTTTAAACGTCTTTATTCAAGTCTATGTGTAGGGAACTAGTTAGTTCCCTTTTAATTGTCAAGCCATAGGTTTTTAAATTTTTGATGCTGCTATCTAGGTTTAAAAGCTTTCTACCGAAACATTCTTCTATTTCCTTTGCATTCCCCTCTGCAATTCTTAAAATTTTACCCGTTTTAGCCAGTTTTACTATAACTTCTATTGAGGTTATGAAAGTTTAAATAAGCCCTTGCTTTTTAATGTGAAAATCTGAATCGGTTGTGTAACCAAAATTCTGTTGTGTAGGGACCCCAACACTCAACTTCATGATTAACAGGATAGGCTCCTTCTGGGTATTTTAGAACTTTGTTTGGAACTTTAATCTCCACTTCTTTCAAGTACCTACAAGTGACTATCACTTATGGTACAACTCCAGGTGTGTCCTGGATTTTGTGGGTTATTTTGTGGACTTGTGAGTGTGCCAGCTCCAGTGTAAGTTGGTCCATTGATGGCCAGGGTTTTGGTTCAGTCAACCTGGTTACTTTTTATTCCACATCAACCCCTCATAGCCTTAGCAATTCCTTTTTCTCTGTGCGACAATTTCCTTGTGATGAAATCTTTTATTATATTCACTGAATATTTTTACTTACAAAGTAGTTTGAATATATTCTCAATTCTAGATTCATGAGAAGAGGCAGATGCTATCATTCCTATTTTTTTGGATCAGACATTGAAAGATTAGAGTTGGTTTATCTAAATCAGGAAAATTTTGAGATTGCAAGTCATATTTTCTGAATATGTCCATTGTTCTGTTATTTTGTTCTTCGTTACTTGGCTATTACTGTGCATTTGTAAACACTACCTTAGAAGTTTGACTTTTCTTTCCCTTTCCTGTCTTTTCTTCAAAAACTTGGCCAACAGGTTCATCATTAGTACCTTTGTAATAAGCAAATAGTAGATATCTACTGGGCAGACACACAACTTATAGATTTGGTTAAAGTTCTAATTTAAAATGTTACACACAAACTCTTCCTTTCAATCCACTTCCTTCTCCTCACATCAGGAGGAAACAGTAAGATGCAGGTATTAATAGGACACATTAAAAACTCAATGCAGTTTTATTTTTGAGCTCAGTGTTTCCTGGAACATACAAGTAATAACTCTTGGTGTTCAAAATTAATTTATAATAATATTGTGCATAGCAGTGAATCATGTAATAATAATGTTCCAGTGTATTTTTTCTTGGATTTTTACCACTGGGACAGAGTCTTTTAAAACTTTTAAACTTTTAAAGCCATTACTTTCTCTGTGCATAGTTACTGTTCAAATAGCCTACATCTCTTACATTTTCATTAAGAGCCTCTTAAAGCTTTAATCTAAGGGAGAATTCTTTCAATTAGATGAATTATTCTTGCTTTTCCTACCCTTTTTAGGTTTGGCAGTTCTCTACCAGTGGACCAATCTTTTCATCCCCATGTACTTCAGCATCAGAGCAAGAGATATTTTTTGGTTCCCATGATTGCTTTATCTATTGCTGTAACATGAAAGGTCACCTCCAGTGGAAATTTGAAGCTACTTCAAGGGTATATGCAACACCATTTGCATTCCGTAACTTCAACCATAGCAGTGAAATGTTGTTGGCAGCAGCATCTACTGATGGAAAACTCTGGATCTTGGAATCTAAGAGCGGACAATTGCAAAGTGTATTTGAGCTTCCTGGAGAAGTCTTCTCTTCTCCTGTGGTCTGGGAATCAGTGCTTGTTATTGGATGTAGAAATAATTATGTTTATTGTCTGGACTTACTGGGGGACAATAAAAAATAATCAGGTGCACTTCTTACTAGCATATATCTTAGTGATGTTTGGAAATATTTTACAATTATAGAGCTATGTAGATAGTCTTACTGATATTAAAATTATACTTTGGTTAAGAAACTTGTCTACTATACTTTATTGGAGAACAATCATATTTTACTTCCTCTAGGAGCAACAAAAGTTCTTAAAAGGAGTTATTTTGAGAACAAAACACATCAGTAAATTTTGTAGCACTTTTAATTAGGCTAGAGATATTCTAATTTTCTACTTGAAACAGACTAAATAGTCCTTGTATGTTCTTTTAGACTCCTGTGGATCTATTTATTGAATTGGGTCCATCATTTAGTATTTTTAAATGAGCAGGATACCAATATAGAATGAAATATATATACTGTACAGTTTCAGTTTTTTATATCTGAGCTTTGATGGCAAATATTCTTTACAACTATATTTTTCAATTTATTAGATTTTGGTGTTGCAGCATCTCTTTTTGTTCAATGGCTTGGCAGGTCAGGAAGACAACAAAAACCAGGAAAGTAAGAAAAAAATGCTATACTTTTAAGTATAATGATATCTCTGAATGTTTAATTGCTGCTTCTTAAATCCCATGATACTTTGCATATCCTTCCATTTGCCCAGTATGAAGTCTCTCCTATAAGATTTTTTTTTTTTTTAAAGATTTATTTATTTATTTATTTATCCCCCCCTTGCTGCTTGTGTTTTACTGTGTCCATTCGCTGTGTGTTTCTTCCGTGTCTGCTTATCTCCCCCTTGCTGTGAGGTCCTGCTGCATCAGCCCACCGTGCTGTGCGGGCCGGCCTGTTCTCACAAGTAGGCCCCGGGAAGTGAACTCGGGGCCTCCCATATGGTAAACGGGGGCTCTATCCATTGAGCCACACCCGCTTCCCTCTCCTATAAGATTATAAACTCTTTGGTATTAGGGGTTGTGGGAGTTTGTTACATTGGTGACCCAAAATGAACTGTACCTCCTCATTGTGAAACCCTTTATATAGTCCCCTTCCCTTGCATCTAGGCTTGGCCTATGATTTGCTTTAACCCACAGAACGTAGTGGAGGTGACACTGTGCCACTTTTGAGCTAAGTCTTAAGAAGTCCTGTCAGCTTCAGCTTTTTGTGGCCTTGGGAGCCTTGACCTGCCATATAAAAAGACTGCTGGAGAGGTCTTGTGGCAGGGGAGGGGCCCTGAGCTTATACAGGAGAACTGAGGAACCCAGTTAACAGTAACCACTGAGGCCCCACATATGTGGTCCCTGTCGAGCCATTCCAGCCAACTCTTAGCTCTTTGAGCCACCTTGCTATAGTGCCAACCTTTTAATTCCTGACCTACCTTATGAGAAATAATAAAATGATGGTCATTTTAAGATGCTAAGTTTTAGGCTAGTACTAAGTTTGGAGTAGTATCCAACAGCAGATAACTGAAACAGAGATTGGGTCTTACTCTTTTCCAGGTCGCTTGTGCTGAAATCACATTTATTATAAGACATTTATTTTTCAGTAGGTGAAAAATAAATGTCTTAATTTTGCTTGAAGTTCCATGATGTAATAGCACAGGGTTTTTGGTATGATGCTTATGAATTTAGCCACTAATAGTAGTAATAATAATAACTATTTAGGGCATATTACATCCTATACACTGTGCGAAGTACTTAAAGTAACAAAAATGTAAGCTATTGCTGACCTTTCTCCTTCATCCATCTGTATAATCAACTGCAGTCGTTTGTCCACTTAATTCATAGGTAAAGCTTCAACTATCAAGCATACCTGAGTTCTTGGTTGCAAGCAACAGAAGCCAACTTAGGCTGTTTTAAACAGAAATGAGTTCTTTTTAAGATAATATGGAGTGGCTCGCAGAATTGCAAAGAGGACTAGGCATAGTATAGTCAGGAACAAGCATAACCTGAAATCGCCATATAATTTTGGCCTGGGGGAGACAACGGCTGCTGTCTTGAAGTTCTAACCACTCAACTTATATCTGACACCAGTAGTACTGGGTTGTGCTCCCCACCGTTAGCATCACTGCTGCTGATACCCCAGCAAATGGAGTATACTGCAGCTGCTGCTGCCACTGCCAGAGTTCCTCACAGTTTCCCTGCCCGTTGGTCAGTTGTTTCCAATTCAGAGTCTCCTCCAATTCAAAGTGAAACTCAGATCCTGTGCCCATGAGGAAGCCTAGCAAAGCACGTATGGGGCATTTGATCTGTGGTGTGAGGTGGGTGCTATCTCCCACCAAGACCCATGAGTTGGAGAATTCCCCAAACAAAAAGGGGACGATTTTTAGCCAAAAAGAATGACATCTGCCAAGTTTTCTGTGACTTCTTTAGAACAGTGCTTCTCAAACCTTAATGTGCATCTGAATCTCCCAGAGCGCTTGCTTAAAATGCACATTCTCATCAGCAGGGCCAGGAGAGTGAAGCCAGTGATCAGTAACAGTGAGGCAAAAGAAACCAGTAATGCTGAGCCTACCTTTATTTAAAATATTGCTATTTTGTTCATTATGGATTTTTTGATATTTTGATTTTTAAAATATTGCATCAAAATATTATTCATCTGAATTATTGGCACCTGAGGCCAGAAAGGCACTCACCACTCACCACTCTAGTCCCGGCCCTGTGATGAGTCCTGTGATTCAGTAGTACTGTGGTGGGGCTCTAAACCGCAGTTCTCACATGCTACCAGGTGATGCAAATGCTGCTGTTCTCTGGCCTACACTTTGAGTAAGGAGGCTTTAGAATCATTTTGACTGAAACTCAAACCATTCAATTCCAATTTAGGATAGACAGATGTTTTATTTGCCACTGTCATCATTTTTCTTGGGAAAAAACTAGTGAAAAATATAAAGTGCCATAGAAAATGCCTTGAAATTTTATGTGTTCAACAAAAGTTTTGTAAATATTGTGTGATTGCTTGTAGAGGGTCATTGAAATTAGAAAGACAACCTGAAAAGGAAATTCCATCAGTGCTGAAGAGCTTGTGGTTATTTTTTATTGAAAGTTCTTTTCCCTCAATAATGAACGTTTCACATTAAAACTTTATACAACCCAAAATCTCAAAATAACATTAAAATCACACTAAATTATTTTCATTGTAAGTCTCTACTTTATTGTTGGTAAAAATATTGCAAGACACTTGTAACTCTAATGTTTCTGCTTTAAAATAAGCAATTAACCTAAACGTCACAAGAAGAGACAATGAATACATACTATACATTTGCTGATAACTGGCTAAAATTATAATTTAATAGTAATTAATAAGGTCTGTGTAAGAAACAATTGCACTTGAAAATTTAAAAAAAAGTAAACAAAAAAACTCTAATTTTAATATAAGTCTATGAACAGAGTTTATTCATTTGTAACCTTCCCAGGAGAAGTATATGTTTAAATTAAAAAAAAGCTTAAGCTTTTTTATGCTTGTGATTTAACATAGCAATCATTCATTAAAAAAAAAACTCTTGAATTTTTTTATTTGTTTTTACAGAATTTCCCCACTGTTTGTTGATCAGAAAAGTATGCAACACAAAGAAAGCAAAATAACACTTCATTGGTATTTAGTGTAAATTTGGGTGATTTTCAGATGAAATGTTAAACATGTACCCTTTAGAAGTTGTTTGAAAGTAAGGTCTGTGGCTGTCCTTTCCTCAGTATACTTTTTTTTCAGTATACTCATTTTTAAAATCTTTTAAAGACTTAGATGTAAAATTTTTAGCCGAGGTATTTCTCCTACTTTGTATGGGCTCGGGAGATGAGCCAGTTCAGAGTTATTGCATCTATTGTTCTTTCTTAATGATTTGATTTCCTCACCCTTTCTCTGCCATTACTGTGATATTATCCAAAGCTTATTGGATGAAAGAAGTCAGTTCAGAGGAGTTTCTGTAGCACTATAAGTCCAGGGCTCTAATTGGGAAGATTCCCATTAAAGAGTATTATAGTAGTGAGGACGCCATTATAACTAACAAATACCTACATACAGGATTTATAAATGAACATCAGTGTGGAAAACGTGCAGTGGAACATTAATTACTTTCCATAACAATAAAAAGAGGAAAGTTACATTGATTCTTAACAGTCTGAAGTTCCAGTATATGTAATATTAAATCCACCTTTCAAGAGTACAACTACCCACTTGACCACAAATGCCAGCCAAGCTATGGGTCCCAGAAAATTCTTTCTCTATGATGTCAATAACTTTGCTATCATCCCTCCTTAAGGGTATATGACAGCACTTTGCATATTGAGTGAGCGTAAAAGAAATTAATGATGATTAATAATAAAATGTGTTTTTGTAGAAGAGGAAAAAGAATGGAATTCTCCCTGCCTCCAGCAAAGGATATGTACATATATTTTGGAATCGAAGAAAAGGGGAATATATCAATACCATGAAATATAAAGTTAGAAGCAGCAAAATGTGGGTTTGCTGGTATGCCTATCATGTAAAGTACATTTAGGGAAATAAACGTGAATCTGTGGATTTTAAACTGCCACGTCCCTCTGTATGGACATGTGAATAACAATAAGAAGGCCACTTAAACATCTGCGATTTTTTTTTTTAAGGTAGCAAGGTAAACACTCTAAATTATAAATGCTACTGAACATTTGACTCTAAATATGAATTACTCAGTTATGGTAAAGAAAATAACTTGCAGGAAGTCCTTAGTACAAAGGCTCCAAATCTTGGCTTCCTATTACTTTCCCCAAAGATCTAAGTATTTTCAGAGGCATGTTATGTCAGTAGCCTCCCTTATGTAATAAATGGCTAGTTTGGAGGTTTAGTTTATTATTTTTTTCTGTCTGTCTTTTGCTTCTTTGGATGAAATGAGCCACCTCCTTCCAAGTTTGAAAAACTAGATTACATTGGATCAGTGGTTCTCAACCTTTGGGATATATCAAAATCCATCTGAAGAGATTTTGCTAGAATTCGTAGCCCAGTCCTTGCAAGATCTGATTCAGCAGGCCTGGGATGGAACCTGGATATTTTAAGAATCACTACACTAGACTGGGGATTCTCAGAGATGTTAAGAGAATCTGTAGCGCCAATACACAATTTTATAGTAAATAAAAATGTTCCAAAAAAAAAGAAAGAAAATGTTCCCTAAGAGCCAATGGGGCCAAATGTTCATCATGTCCTTAAGGAGGTACTTGTATAACAGGGCCTGTGGGTAATCATGTGTAGAAAGTGTGACTGGATTGGCCTTCTGTGTTACAGCTTCAGAATGGGGAAAATCCATGAAAACCAGGAATGGGCACAGAGTTTGGAGCCAGACTGTGATTGGTGATCCCCGGTTACTCGCTACATTCAGGAGAATGGGCATTCTTTTTCCTATCTATATATGATCCTCTCACCATTACTGTAGAAAAGGATAGAACTCCCCAAACATCTGGTAGGTAAATGTTTTGGATAAAAGAAATTGGAGTAGAGAATCAAAACACATTACAAAGATTGGCAAAAGTATATGTTTGGAATTATGTGTGGGCATATCTGTGGGGAAGGGCCGGAGAATGGGCATGGCAGGCTCTTGTGAGGAGTTCTGAGTTTGGAGATTTTGTATCATGTGTTCCCTTTGAGAAAAGTTTCTCTTTAGAACTAAGAGGAGCACAAGGCACCAGGGCCTAGATTTGTGCAAATACACTCTTTGCAATGAACACTACCAAGCTCAGTTTCTAAACATTATTTTAGAGCCTATAAGACGTGCTTCTTTTTCCTAGTTTGGTAACTTTACCTCATATAAAAAAAATAAATTAATTAAAAGGGCAAGAAAGGAGCCAATAACTGGTTGTAGGAATGGATGAGTCTCTCTTTACTTAATAATCTGTGGGCAGTCGCTCCAGGCCTTTGCTTTCCTTTTGGCCAAAGCCAACCAGGCTGGTTCTGTTGACACAGGGGCAGCATCTGGGGTGGAGAACCTCTTTGTGACTTCTTTCACCAGTGGCGCTGGGGGAGCTGAATCGGAGATCTCCACTGGATTTTGTTTGGAAGGAAAAGGAGAAGGGAGTAAGTCAGAACCACATTTTGAATAATCAGATTTTTTTTTTCTTTTCTCACTAAATAGTAGATATAGGGAAGCGGATGTGGCTCAAGCGATTAAGCTCCTGCCTACTACATGGGATGTCCTGGGTTCGGTTCCCAATGCAGCCTGGGGAAAATGAGCAAGACAGTGAGCTGGCGCAATGGGCTGGCGTGGTGAGCTGATGCAACAAGATGACGCAACGAGGAGACACAAAGAGGAAACACAATGAGAGACAACAAAGCAGGGAATGGAGGTGGCTCAAGTGATTGAGCACCTCTCTCCCACATGGGAGTTCCCAGGTTTGGTTCCTGGTGCCTCCTAAAGAGAAGATAAGCAGACAGTGAATGGACACGGAGAGCA
>JAQZBX010035128.1:0-24707 GCA_029593785.1 Cabassous unicinctus
TATATCATTCATATATATATGTTGGTTCTGAGTCTCTCAAAAACCCTGACCAATTCAATACCTTCAAACAAATCTTGAACTCTTCTTAGTAGATTGGTTTTTCACGGCAAGAGTGTAGCAACTCTAAAATTTTATGAAAATTATAGGTTTGAGAAAATGAGTTAATATGTGATATTATGGAGAGACAGGATTCCCTGTATGGAAGGGACATGCAAATATGGACTAGGGGAAGGCAAGGCAGAACCCTGGGGGTTACAATGGAATTGAAGGTATCAGTACGGGCTTATTATTTTTTAAATTCTCCAGGAAAAAAATTATCTAGAGGATATTATTGGGACAACTGACAAAAGTGGAATAGGGGCTATAGATTAAATAAAAGTATTAAATCAATGTTAAATTTCTTGAATTTTATAACTTTTATTCTTTTAAGTAATGTGCTCAGTTGAGAATATCCTTTTTCTTATAAAATACCCACTGAAGTAAATGTATTCAATCTACCCTCAAATGTTTCAGAAAAAGAGTAATAATTTATTATATAACTATATAATAATGTGTATATAAATTGTGAATGTGTGTCTGTGCAGAAAGAGACAGACAGACAGAGAGACAGAGGTGGAGAGACAGAGAGAATACCAAAATGTTAAAAATGTGTGAACATGAAAGGGTTTCTTAACAATGTTTTCTGTAAGTTTGAAATTATTTCAAAGCAAAAAGCTAAATACATTTTTAAAAATGAATTCTGAAAATAATAATCAAATAAAAATCCCATACAAAAGGAAAGGGATATTTGAAGACATAATGGCTGAGTATTTTTCACAACTAAAAACAAAAACAGACAAGTTGTTAGTCTGAAAGAACATTGAGTACCAAGCAGAATAAACAAACAAATGACAATGAAACTTGAGACTATCATGGGTAAAGAGAACATCTGAAAATCTAGCAGAGAGAAAAATAAGATCGTCAGAGGGTAATGACAGGCAAATAGCAACCGCGATAATAGAGGCCTGGAAAAGGTGGATCACTATCATCCAAGTGCTGAAAGAAATTAAATGTCAACCAAGAATTTCACACCTAGCCAAAATAGCCACTAAAGGAGTCCATAAACGGACATTTCATACATGAAAACACCAAGAGAGTTTATCAACCACAGACCCTGAAAGAATTAAGAGAAACTTCAGCAAGTCAAAATGTTAATTCAGAGGAAGTCATGGGAGAAGAGAAACAAAGGTGATAAAAAATATTTCCATAAATTTAATTATTGGCTGTAAAAATAATAAATTGTCTAATAAAGTGTTTAACGACATTGGGTGTAGACAATAATAACAGACGTGAAAGGGACAGTGTTCAATGAGAAGTTAAAACCTGTTAGGGTCCTTCTCATGATGATCAGTAAGAAGACATCATATTAGAAAAAATTACACTTAACTATGTATTCTAAAATTTAAGAACAGAAACACAATCTATAGCTAGCTTCCAAGTCATCCCAGAAAAAGGGAATGTATAAAATTGACCAATCTAATAAAAAGATGGATGAAAAGGAGAGGGGAAGAAGGTGGAAGGAGGAGCAAATAATGATATACAAAAATATGCAAAATAAAATAGAAATAGTCCAAAAATATCAATACTCACATGTCTGTGAACACATTAAAGCTATCTTACAAGATAGAGATAATGAGGTTGGACAAAGAATATAGAAACCCAGGTATGTGGAAGATTTCCTAAGGAGAGACTCTCAGAGACAGAAAAAGGCATCTTAACTCAGCTAAGGATGGAAGGAAACCTGCTTCCATCAACCAAGAAACACAGAGATGACTCCAGAAGCATCAAGAAATGGTACACAGTTGCCCGTGTACAGCAAGAAAAGGACTTTTAGGGAGAGTGTTACAGTTTGTAAGACACACACAGAAACAGATACCTGTTTTCTGAAAGATAAGGGGGAGATGCCCTGGGACTGGGTGAGCTGTCTAGGAGAACAGAAGGTGAAGGGGTCCTGGGGTGGCGCTGGAGGGTACAGACCAAAGGACAGACAAGGAAGAGACCACAGAGGGCTTCAACCAGCTGCATCAGTTGTCAGATAACACAAACACCACAGGCAGGGCTCAGGATCTGTGCCCACGTTTCCCACAAAGAGTACATCAAACCCCAGGCAGAGAAAAGTATCAAACTAACTTTGGCAGGGAGGGAGGAAGGAAAGTATAGACAGGACACCAGAGGATGCAATCCCCAATTGAGGGATGCATTTCCTGTGCCGGTTCCATGCTTCCACAGCCATCCTTAGAGCCTAGGACAGCTCTTGGAATTATCATGGGCAGCTGGAGTAGGAGCGATCTATACCTGCCCTAGAACATTCTGAAATGGAGATTTCCAGTGTCAGTTTGGCATCTGTCTCAAAGCCCTTTCTCTTGATTTTTCAAACTAAGGCAATAATATTTTGTTGAGCGCTTACTATGTGATTCACTTAGCTTACCCCACTCAATCCTCACAATGACCCTGAAAGACACTGTTTTTATGCCCACTTTGCCGATGAGAAAGCCAAAATCCAAAGTCACACCACTAGGACGTGTGCCAGGAAAGGGTTTAAACTCAAGCATCTTGACTCTGAAACCTAATTCTGGATTGCACCTCCTCAAGCTGCAGGGACTCGGGCCCTTCTGAACTTCCCCCACATCCCCACTGGTGTTGGCTCTGGGGGATGTTCCACTTTTCCTCCAAAGAGCCCAGTCTTTGCTGAACAAAGCAGGAAAGAAAAATCTTGCTACATCATCATGTATACACCTGGCTGTCGCCCCCACCACGTGTGCTCCTTGAGCCCAATCTGGAGAGTTATTCATCTTGGTGTCCACAGAACTGAGCACAGTACCCGGAAGATGCCACATGCTCAGTATGTCACTCACCACACCACACCACCAACTTCAAAATGAACCCTCCTGACGCTGAGGCACACGCCATAGTCACTTCACTCCAATGTGTCGGCCACAATTCCAGAACTTTTCATTAGTCTTGAGCACAAAAATATTTGCCTTCTGAAATCAGGTTGATCTCGCACCTAGATAACAGACTCATCCTTATATCACATCTGGCTGCTCTTCCTCACAACCATGGAGTGAGATCTCACCTCCCAGGAAGCATGGGGAAAGGAAACGGAGCGAGTGCTATGAATTTTCCTTCCCTTGCAAAGAAAATAGTAGCACCTTTTGTGGTTAGAGTCTCCAGAACACAGAAGGAAGACGTCTCTCTCCTGAAAGCCCTTCCTTGCCATCTCCTCCTGCTGAGGGTCTCCCCATCCACCTAGATGCAGCAATGGTGCTACCTGCTCTGGGAGGTCTTCAGAGCCAGCCTGTCCCTCTTCTCGTGGCTGTTTGTACAGTCTTCTTTCACAGCCTTCATCGTCCCTTCCTCCATCCATTCAGCACGTAATTAGTGAGTGTCCACCATATGCTTGGCACCTGAGAGACGATGATGGGCAAAAACAGATCTGGATCCTGTGCTCAAGAAGCTCATAGCCTGGTACAGTGCCGCCCAACAGAACATCCTGCGATGGTGGAATGCTCTTTATCTGCACTGCCACTAGCCACATATGGTGATTTGGAATTTTAAAATTTTGTTTGCTTTTAATTACAATTTAACTTGAACCACATGTGGCTAGTGGCTACCATCTTGGGCAGTGCAGGTACTCACACCATAGGGCAATTATCTTGCTTGTCTGGCTCCTCACTCTCAGACGGAAAGCTTCTTAAAGGCAGGGGTTTTCCTCCTTTATCTTCAGAACCAGTGGAGCTGAGCACAGGGCAGGAGCTCAATAACCGCTGGTTGAATAAGTAAATGAATGAATGAATGAATGAGTGATAGATGTATATCAGAGGCGCTAAAGAAGATCCTTTCTCTTGACCAAGAGAGATCAAGCAAAAGGCCAAAAGCAGGACAGGGTAACAGCTACCCGTCCCGTGAAAAGACGCCACACCAAGCGTTTTCCTTCCTATCCATTCACCTGAGGGCAGGTCAGAGCTAAGGACCTTCTATTGTAAACTGTGGCAGAGGGCTGAGTGAAAGGGAAGAATTGAAACAAACAGAAGAGAAGACTCATCAGTTCCACAGCTGAGCAAAACCAGTACTTTGTCGGCTGCATGGTTGGGTTTTCCAGCTGCAGTTCTTAGAAGAGAAAGTGATAGCTCTTGTGCACGGCCACCATTTCCTGGTCTGTGGTTGACTCAAAAGAACTGGAAAGTGCTGTGGACTGTTCCAGGGGTGATGTTAAAGACTCAAGGCCTTTTTCCTTCTTGTTACATGAGGAGGAGAGGACAGGTAGCCAGCAGATTCAGCGGTTCAGGACAGCAGCTTCTCTCAATAAGCGTGGGGGTCAGGGCCTCACAGGCTTTTGAAAAGAGGAAGTAGGGGGCCGCAGGTGGAAAACCCCTCAGATCACTGCACCCACTCATGTCATGAGAGTTCATGGCCTAAGGCCAAAGTGCCCCGTGTCTGCACCCCGAAACACCGAAACGTGCACGGTCATTCCACCGCAGTCAGCGACCCAGCCTGACTGTCGCCATGCGCAGAATCCCTCATCTCGGGGCCTGGATTCCACAGTTCAGCTCAAATTCACAGGTGCGTTAAAATAATGATTATAGCCGTGGCAGCCATCATCGAGGATGTCAAAAGTATGTCTGATAAATCCATATACTGTGACGTTTAAGGAAGTTTAGGGTCCAAGATTACTTAGAATTGCTGGGAGTGATGATTAGCCGATTATGATGTCAGGGGTCGAAATGTTTTAAACAGCGGAGCAAAGCTGAATTAAAAAGGCAAAACAGTCGGATAAAAAGGAATTTTTGCGACAGGCCAAATCGTGCCTCCTGCGTTAAGACCCTACAAGAGCATTCCGACTCTGAGCACTATGATGCAGGAGTTCTGTTCCATGTAGGGTCAGTTTAAGATTAATGCTATCATCCTTTCTTGCCATTCCTCAGCTCAAAGTGCATGCCTCCACCTTCTGGCCTCACCCTATTTTCCAACCTTAACACCCATCCCTGTCCCTTAAACAGTCTAATTTCCAAGACTCCTTGAGGTTCTCTGGAACTCTCTGCACCCTCCTGCCTCTGGGCCTTCGCTTCAGCTGCTCTGATGGCCTGGACTGTCCTTCCCGTTCACCTCCACACATGAAATCCCCGCAGCGCCGTCTGAAGAGCTTCCCCCTGCCAGCCAGCTCTTCTCCCCAAGTTTCCTGGGAACTCCCCATCCCCAGTGCCCCCATGGCCGTCTGTCCAGGCCCTGCCTGAGCACTCTGCAGCAGGGCCAGCGAGGAGCACCTGACCCTTCATTAGCTTAATCAGCTTTGAGTTCTTTGGAAGACAAGCTGGTCATCTCTGTATGCCCAGTTCCCACAGCACACAGTGGCTGCAAACTAAATGCCTCTTGAACTGAATTGTAGGGAAAAAATTGATGATCTCAAAGGATGAACAAAATGTTCTCAAATGTGATGAACTGCCCCCAGATAACCCTACCAATCAAGCAGCAGAAAAGCAGCAGCTAAGAGACAGGCCAACGGGATCTGAATCCGAGAACAGAATCCTACCAACTGATAGGCTGTAGGCAAGTTGTTTCACTCCACATGCCTCAGTTTCCTTATTTTTAAAATGGGAGAGTAGCAGACCCTCCCTCCTAGGATTAAATGAATTACGACATAGAGCGCTTAGAACAGGGCATGGCTCAAAAAAACGCTGGCTAATTTTTGACATACGGAAATGGCCGATTTGTCTGTTTTCTTCCCTAGACTAGCATCTTGTCTTATTCACCATTATAGTCCCAGAACAAGGCCCACACTGACCCACTTTTGGGTACATAGCGCCTGATACACAGCAGTGCCATAGTAAGTGCTTGACGAAGAATAAAGTTAGTTTATTGATGATGTCCAAGGTTGATGATACATATTTTCTATGAATCTTCTTTAAAAATATGGTTCCTGCTTTCTAGAACCTTCTTCCCTCCCCTCTTTGCCTGGCCAACCCTTATGAATCCTCCAGGTCTCTGATTAGATGCTGTCTCCACCCAAGGTCACTCCTCTAATCTACTCCCAGCAGGTTCCGCGGTCATGAAGGGTGTGCCGCCCATGCTTGCCTATGTCATGGTGGGCTGTAACATCTGGCTCCTTCCTCAGTTCCCCCCACAAGAGAGTTGGGTGATGGCGAGACCATCTCCATCCAAGGCTGTATCCTCAACACCCAACACAGTGCCTGGTGCACACAGCTGCTCAATAAACACTGGGCTCAACAGTTTCTCTTTCACCACCAAGCGGTGTGACGACTCACTGGATGGAAAGCCAGGCCAGGAATGGGGACGTCTTATTTAAACTCTGGGATGTGGCAACTCAGCATACATCCTCTCTCTACCAGTATGAGAAGTGGGAGAGAATTGGGTAAGAGGCTAAAGTGTGCCCAGACCTGTCATTGAGATAGGTATTGCTATTCCCATACTACAGATGGGAAAACCTGAGGCTCGACAAGCTGACAAAACTTGCTTGGAGCCACTCACTAAGTAGAAGCACAGTTTGTGTCTGAATTCACAGACCTCTATGTCCAAAGCCCATCCCTCACCATTTCCGTCCCTCACCATGCCACCTCCAAAGTTTACAGCAATTTTAAAGGAGAAATCATAAAATCCTTTCTCAAACCAGGACTTCTATTAAAAAGTCCATAGATTTCAAGGTTTGTATAACCTCAAGCCAGGTCATAAATTCTATAAATCGGGCATTTTCTTTTCCATCTCAAAGCACTACATGAACTAGGGAAAATGCAATCCAAATGAGATGCACTCTGCAGGAAAGGACACATAATACCCCTGATGAGAGGGAGCCCGGGTGCTTAATTAAGAGTGAGTTTGAGTGTGTGGATATTAGGGGAGGAGAAGGTAACAGGTAAGGGCCGTCACGGCAGATGGCAAAAACAACTGTCAGACAAGACAAGTGAAAGAGAATCCTTTTGTTGCTGTTAAGAGCCCTGACAAAACATTAGCTGGCAATGACATACTATCAAGAGCAGGGAGCACAATGCGAGAACACAAGACAACACGAGGTGAGCGCGGGAGACAGGGACAAGCTTTGACAGACGTTCGGAGGATTTACAGTGGTGGGGGCGGGGATGGCTGCGGGCTCAGGACCCCCATCTTAAAGCAGAAAAAGCCTCTGGCTTTTGCTTTTGTCCATTTGTTCACTCACCCACTCCTTCCACAGCTATTGCTTAAGCACCTACTGTGTGTGAGGCATGATTAGGTGTTGCTTAAGCACCTACTGTGCGTGAGGCATGATTAGGTGCTGGAGATGCAGCCATGAGCAAAGGTAAAGGCTTAGCCCTAGCCCTCGTGGAGCTTATGGTCTAGAGAGGGAGGCAAAGAGTGTTCGAACCATCAGGCTGTGATCACGACCAAATGAGGGAAGGGCCACTTCTACAAGAGCAACTGAAAATGGAAGCCAATGTAGACCGGCGGGCAGGGGAGGCTTCCCAGGACGAGACGTGAAGGACAAGCAGTTAAAGTGAGGGCTGGCAGGGGAGGAGAGCTTTCCAGAAAGAGGGGCCCCAGAGGGAGAGGAGCGGAGAGTGGGGTGCAGGGCAGGGACAGACCAGGCAGGCTTTGCAGGTCTAGGGAGTACGGGCTGCTTTCCCACATGGTAAAGCCCTGGCCTTCCTCAGAGCCTTCCAGAAAGTCTTAAAACATCCTCCTCCAGCAGGCTCCAAGCATCTGGTTGTTAAGCCAATCTTGACTGAGCAGGGAACTCACTGGAGCTTCAACCTCTCCTGCAGGGTGGTCTAGGATTGGTTGGGCCGCCATATGCTTTATGATGTGGCATCCTGCACCCCAGGCTACTTCTTGGCTCTCTGCACTTGTACAGCTGCCAGTGCCTCCCACTATCCTACCTTTTTCCTGCATCTTTCAGCTCATTCTGTCAGATTCTGCTTAGGTACTGCCTCCTCCAAGACACCCTCTCCTAAATCCCTTCCCTCCAAGCTGGCTTAGGTTCCCCTGCTTTTAGTGCCCACAAATCAACATCATAGTATAAATATTGAAATTATTTTTCTAAAAAGTATTCTTATAGGAATAAAAAAGATGGTGCAATAGAACTGAGTGCAGAAACAGACCCAACCAGAGAGGGTTGTTTTAGGAATCGATAATGGTATCAATTAAAATAAGGGGGCTAAAGATATCCAATAAAAATAACTGGGACAAGTGACTATTGGTTTAAAAGAAAGGAAAGTTAGAGTCCTCTGGCACACCACATACACAAACACACACTCAGCCTTCTAAACGTCTACAATAAAACTGCAAAGGCAAAGCGAAAGTGTTAATCCGGGGGTAAAGGAAGGCCTAACTATAAATCAAAACACAGACTGCATTACAGGAAAGGTGGAACGATTTAACTACATGTAAATCTAAAACGTTTAAAGTAAAACACGATCTTGCATGCCATAGATTACATGCTGGTCTCAGGAGGGAAGAAAAATGCGACTTTATAATGGAAAAACCTGACTGTTATACCTTAAACCAGGGATCATTCACAAATAAGGGGCATACTTTGCGTGCCTCGTGATGGGATGCTAACAGCATCGCTTACGCACTGTTCATTCAAAACCAGAGGTTTAAACAACATTGCCTGAATCCTTTAACTCTAACTTCCAGTTCACAGGAAGCACAGGAGATACAGGAACCAGTTAATTGACACTGTAAGGAGACAGCCCAGTCCAGAAGGCGAGATATTCTCCAGGACAGGGCAGGACACAACTCCAAACTCTCCAACATGACACCATCAGGAGAAAGGAGGAGAGGGAGAAGGAGGAGAAGAAACAAAAGAACGCAGGAGAGCTGTTCTAGCTGAAAGGAGATCTGAGAGACATCGGGGTGCAGTTGTGGCTGCTGACTGGACTCTGATTTGAACTCAGCCATAAAAGATACTCTGGAGACAAGCAGGGAAGGCTGAAAAAACACTGTAGAGTAGGAATTAGGGAACTGGCTGGACGCTGATTTGAGCAGAGCCACGAGAGATATTCTGGAGACAATTAGTTATGTTTAAATAAACACTGTACATTAGATGATATTAGGGAAATGATGATTTTGTTAGGTGTGATAATGGTTTTGTGGTTAGGAAGGAGAAAATGTCCTTTTTAAAGAGGTGCAAACTTAAGTATTTAAAGGTAAAGTGTCATGGTGTATATAATTTACTTTACATTACTTTAGAAAAAAAGAAGCAAATATGGCAAAATTTTAAAAATTTATTAAATCTAGACAATAGGTACATGCATGTTCATTACAGTTCTACTTTTGCATGTATTTGAAAATTGTCATAAGTTAAAAAAAAAACAAAACCAACCTACAGAGTTAGAAGACAAACAAGGAGGAAATATTTGCCACACTCCCTCCTACGCTCAGGCTCTTCTGCACAGAGGCCCTTCTCCTGGACTTGCTCAAGCGCTCTCCCTCACGTCCTCAGTTCTCAGCTCAGACGTCATTTACAAAGGCTTGCCAGGGAGCAGACAGGGTGGGGAAAGGTACGAGAGGAGTCTAGACAGCCTATAAAGAAGGGAAGCCTCTCTGCCAAGCTGCCCAGAGAAGAGGAGATGAGTTTAAAGAGGGTGGGCGCAGAGCCAGAGCCAGGCCAGAAGAGGCCACGGCACGGCTGTTCCTTCCTCCCGGTTCCTCCCCACCCAAGCTTCCCTACCACGGACATACGGGCCAGGTCGAGATTTTTGCTATTTCTGCCATTTCTGACAGCGCAATTATTTAGAATAAGGAAATCTTTAGGAAAGAAAAGACCCGAGTCCATCCATTGATAGTATGCACAGCAGCTGTTCCCCGTAAGTACAGCTAGGGTTCGGCCCCCCAGGCATCCAGGCATATCCTGAACCTGGCCCCACCCCACCTCCTGGCAGTCACCCACTCTTTCCCCGAACAAACCAATCAATTCACCAAACTCATCGCCTCACCAACCTGTCCACGTGCCCTGTACATTCCTCCTCTCTCAATCATGCCACACCTCCTCCCTAGGTTTCTACATTCTTCACAATCCCAAGAGACAGGGACAGACAACCCACTGAAGAGGAGAAACCAAGAGTAAATGAGCACATGGACGAAAGGCTCAACATCAGTGGTAAGGAAAGAAATGCACACGAAAGCCATACTGAGTTTTCTCTTTATTACTGTTAAAGTTGGCAGGACGATGCCCAAAACTAGAAATGTCCCTTACTGGTTATCATTAAATATTTGTACAATCTTTTATATGGGGGCAGTGTGTTATATGACAAAATTACCAGTATGATCTTGCCTCTTGGAAATTATTCTAAGAAAATAATTCAGAAAACAAAATGAAAAAAGCCAAAGTTTAGACCCAGCCTACATGCCCAACAATAAGAGACTAAATAAGTAAAATATTTTATGTTCTCTTGATAAAATATAATGGCATTACTAAAATGACAAATATGAAGACTCTTGCCTAATATGGGAAACAGGTTTATGCTATATAGAGTAGAAAGGTCAAAATGCAAATGTTTTCATATGAAATGTTTTATACACACACAAAGATGAGGAGGAAAGCTTTACAGTCTGGTAAGTTACATATCATAAAAAGACCCCAGATTCCAAAACAAAGCTGGACTTTGTGGCTTTACCATATTACCCTCTGTGGGTCCCTGGGCAAGTTGCCTAATTCATGTTGTGGCAGTTTGAGACTATTTATGAATTCCAAAAAGACAGATTATGTTTGTAAACTGGTCTGTTTCTCTGGGCATGAAACCCTTTTATTGTATTAGATTCAGTGGAGATTTCTTTGATTAAACTATGTTAAGATTAGGGCTTTGATTCAACCACATCAGTAGGATGTAACTCAGGTTAAGTCCCCACCCCCTTGGTGGGCTATATAAAAGGACACTCACTCAAGAAGATACAGAAGAAGATGTACAAGAAAAGAGAAAAAGCTCCATAGATGCCAGAGGAGAGAACTTTGTCATGATGACATGGAAGAGAACTCTGATCCTGAGGCCCGGGAAGAGAGACAAGTCCTACGCCAGCCTACAGCTGAGATCAGAAGAATCTGGGCCCACGGAGCCTTAAGATGAAGAAGGAAGAGAGACGAGACCGCCCGTTATCTTGCTTCAACACATGGCAGCTGACTTTGGTAAGAAACCAACCTTGAGTTGGACTCTTTAGGGCCTTGTAACTGTAAGCTTTTACCCCAAATAAACACCCTTTATAAAGACCAACAGATTTCTGGTACTTGCATCAGCACCCCCTTGTCTGTATAATACACATGTCTTAGAGAGCCTGTTTCTTCATCTGTGAAGTGGGGATGAAAGATGAACTACTCCTCAGAGTTGTCAGGATGAACTAAGCCACTGCATGGGAAACCCTATTCCCAGTGCCTGACCCAGGAGAGAGTTTAATAAATACCAGGTTGTGATGCCAGTGACATCACTATTGTCATCACTGACAGAGGTTCAGGCATTAGGAGGGCTTGTGTCAGCTTTTCTAAAATAAATGCTGTCATGAGATAAATGTCACTTGAAATACATTGTAGAGTTAGAACATGCTTTGTCTTGTAGGAGGTGCCTGTCTCCCATTTCTGAAATCAACAAGAAAATTTAAGTCAACTTCAATGATCACCAGTTGTTTTAAATTCCACACCAAGTACATTCTTCCATTTTAACTTATTTTCTAACCCAACTGACAAAATGAATGGTTTTGAATGGTTTCTTGCCCACTCAAAAATATAAACCCATTTGCCTAAACTTTCTTACCCAAAATTCACCTACATGTCTGCAGTAGGTTGAATGATGGTTCCCTAAAGATGTCTATTTCCTAATCTCCAAAACCTATAAATATGTTTCCTTACATGGCAAATGAGATTTTGCAGAAGTGATTAAGTTAAAGATCTTGAGATGGGGAGATTACCCTGGATTGTCTGGGTGGGTCCAATGGAATCACAAGGGTCCATATAGGAAGGAGGCAGAAGGGTCAGTGTCACAGGAGCTGTGATGCCAGAAGCAGACAATGGAGGGAAGAGGCCATGAGCCTAGGAATACAGGTGGCCTCTAGAAGCTGGAAAAGGCAAGGAATGGATTTTCCCTGAAAAACTCCAGGAGGAACCAGCTACCCCCACACCAACCCATTTCAAACTTCTAACCTCCAGAACTGACAGATAATAAACCTGAGCTGTGAGCTACGAAGTCTGCGGGAGGAAGCCAATACAGTGCCTTTGGCCCACTGAGGGGCACCTTGATCTTGTGGGAAAGAATTCGGGCTCATTAGCCACACCGTGGTCACCATCCAGCTCTACCTCCTGCTCTCCATGGATGACCTTGAGTCACGTACAGGTCCTCCTTGAGCATCACTCTCCCCACGTGGGAAATGGAGGTTGTCAAAGACATGAAATAAGGGTCTTCATGGACAGTACCCAGATGGGTCTCTGGCCCACGACAAGCACTAGATAAATGACAGCTGTCATTTTGATTCTATGTGTTATATTCTAGTTTGTTTCTCCCTTATTTTAAACAGCTATTTTGGAATATACTTTATACATCCTAAAATTCACCCATTTAAAGTACACAGTTCAAAAGTTTTTACCATATTCACAGAACTGTGCAACCATCACCATCATCTAATTCCAGAACATTCCCAACACCCCAGAAGAAAACCCCATAACCATTATCAGTCACTCCCCATTCTCCCCTTCCCCCAAGCCTTGGCAATGCTTGGTCTACCACTGGAGTTCAACAAATGTGAGCTACTGCCTATTTCTATGGATCTGCCTGAATTCTGGAACAGTTCCTATGAATGGAGTCATACAATATGTGGCCTTTTGTGTCTCGTTATTCCACTTAGCAAAACGTTTTTGGGGGTTCTTGCTTGTTGTACCATGAATCAGTATTTTGTTCCTTCTTATGGCTGAGAAATATTCCATTGTATGGAATATATAATATTTTGTTTATCCATTCATCAGCTGATGGACAATTTTATCTTTTTTTGCCACTTCTTTTGGCACTGAAATATACTTTGAGAATTCAGGGAGTCCCCTTAAGACTTATAGATGTGTGTGTATGTGTGTGTGCGCACGTGTGTTCTGGGCACTGAGGTGAATCCTGAGGACCGGCCCTGACTGGCATCTTTGGTACTACTAAAGATATCTCCAAGGAAGGCCCAAGGCCCAGGTATAATGTTGCTGGGTTGAACCTAAACCCCTGGAGAAAACTCATCACAGACCTCTGACAGCTTCAGAATCACCAGACCCTTTGGCCCCAGCATTTCACCCCAACTCCTCCCCTTGGTGTTGAGTCTTAACCTCTCTGAGGCCCACCTTCCCCATCTATAAACAAGGTTAATAATAGTTAACCTTGTTATGTTGCTATGTTGTTTGGTTGCTATGTCAGAGGACCATTGAGGGGATTAAATGATATCAAGTACATGAACCACAAGCAATGCTTGGTCTACTGCTGGAGTTCAATAAATGTGAGCTACGAGCGCTATTGCCACCACTAGCACCACCATCGGTGTGACCATCAGTGCAGGCTCGCTGATATACGGACAGCGGGGCTGGGGAGGCAGCAGGTAGGTAGACGTGGAGGTCACCACAGCGGGGCAGAGTAGTTTATCACGGTCACTGGCAAACTGATTTTTATAGCTGTTTTGAAACTGTATGAACACCGCACCTCCTACTGCCTGTGCCTGGGGGGATTGCTTCCACCCCCTCCCTCCCCCCCTTGATAAATGGCAACATGGAAACAGTTCCTCAGACTTTTCTGAGGCAGCTGAGAGGAAAACACCATCTGAGCTGGCAGGGAAAGGACTTAGTGGATTTCCAAATCTTGATGGTGGTCAAGATACTGTAAGCCCCTTCTGGATGCCAAACGCAAATACAGGATTCAGGAACCAAGTGGGGTGAGTCGATCCCCCCTTCGATGTGCCATGTGTCAAGCTGCTCCTGGTGGAACAGCCAGTTTTTCCATCACAGTCTGGCCTTTCCACCTGCGTAGTGGCCAGTTGGACAAGTCTTAATGTTACCACATAAAAGGGTTTCGAGTTCATTCATTAGTACAAGTTACTTACTTGCCAACTTTGAAAGACAAAATGTAGAAACCCCTTAAGCTTCTGTTGTTATTATTGATTGGGAAAATCACCCATTTTTGAAATAACAACAAGGTTGGCCAAGGTCTGCCAGCCTTGGAGTGGGAGTCTGAAGATGGTAAAAAGAATGCTGTGCCCAGGGAAGCGGATACCTACGCTAACAACCCCACGTGGGCACACGCTATGTCTTTCTCTGACTCACTAGATGGTTTGGGTCACTGCCTATGACACTCAGAACCTTCCAGACCCAGCTTCCATTTGGCCTCTTCCTGAGAAGCAGTGGTGATTCCCCTCGACCCCGTGAACTGGGGTCAGCTGGGGTCGAGTTGAGGGCAAGGAGTGAGAAGGTTCTGAAACTCACAATTTTGAGGAAGTATCGAGGGGACTGTAACGTGCCCAGAAGGGTTACTTAGGACGTTGACAACTAGATTCCTCAGTGAGAATGACCTTTAAGTTCCCTTCTCCTCCTCTCCTTGTCTGGTTTGGAAATCCAGGTTATAACAGCCTCAGATTATTTTTTTTTCTTTTTCTGTTCTCTACAACAGTTTGTCTAAGGTAGGGATTATCTGTTCTAGAATGTTTGGTAGACTTGCCTGTAAAACCATCTGGGCCTTGTGGTCCTTTATTCTTGCTTTTTATGGGAGCTTTTAAACCACAGATTCAATTTCTTTAATTGCTACTGCTCTGCTCGGGTTTTCTAGTCCTCGCTGAGTCTGTTTTAAGTTGCCTTTTTCTAGGAAATTGGCCATTCTATCTGGGTTTCCAAATTGGCTGGCAGAATTAGCCATCTCAGGCTTAAAAGAATTGTGTCATTCCAGGAAAAATGACGGTAGTGAGTCAAAGAAGTTGACCTGCCCCTGGAGCACCCCCTGGCCCCAATCAGGACACATTTTTGCCAGTTTTCCAGGTTTAGGAACTGCCAGTTGGGCAGTGGTTTAAGTACCAGCTTTGGGGCTGAGGTACCTGGTTTTCTTTCCTAGTGCCAACCTGGGCAAGCTGTGACCTCAGTCTCCTTCTCTATAAAATGGGTAGAATAACTGCTCAGGACTGCTATGAGGAGCAGAAAGAACTCTGCAAACCCCAAGCCCTCATCCCACGCAAGTTCCTCTACACAAAAACTATCAACTTACAACCTTCCATTTCACAGACTTTGAACTTATAAAGTCTCCAAAGTACAAACTCAAGGTCCAGAGCAACAGTGTCTCGAGCCGCCCCGGTACCACCAGCGCCGTTCTCAGCCACAAGCTGTCATTTCCGCCTCATCTTGGCGCACGTCGGTCTAGAGCCGTGGTTCTCAAAGGGAGGTCGCTCGACCAGCAGCGTCAGCCTCACCGGGAGCTTGCTAGAAAGGCAAGTTCTCAGGGTCCACTCCATACCTAATGACTCAGAGACTCTGAGGTGAGGCCCAGCAGTGTGTATTTTCAAAAGGCCTCAGGGGATTCTGAGGCAGGCGCCGGGTTTGAGACCACCACAGGGCATTTCCCACGTTTCAGCTCAGTTCTGAAGTGTTTTGAAAACACTTTAAAAACACTGCAGGATTTTTCTGTAATCCTACAACTTCTCTAATAAAAAAATAAGTGTTTTTAAAAATATACACCAGACGGTTTGTTAGGGATATTACGGACAATTTTTTTTGGTGACATGACCGATACTGAAGATTGAAGATCTATTATAAGTACCATTCAGACCCTGTTATTCCTGAATGAAGGAGCCACAAGAATCTGGCCAGCCCAGCTTTCTAATGCCGGGAATGCAGCTTTCAGTGGCCGGAACTCCTGGGTCCTCTGTTGTCCTCCATGTCACCTGATCTGACCACAGGCCAGGCTGCCTCTGAGTGAGGCTTCCATGCCAGAACAGGGAGGTGTGCGTGTAGTCTTGAAAATAAATCTTTGCTTGTTTGGAGGAATTTGGTCTGAACCTCGCTTTCACTGTAAAACAAGGCCTCAGGATGGCTGGTGGGGGTGGGGGCAGGTAACTCCCTCCAACCCCCCAGCTCTAACCATGGGAGGCACCAAAGAAGCTGACGTCAGGCAAATGGCCAAATCTTCAGAGGACTTATTGCAAGACAGGTGCTCCTAAATCCTAGTTCTGGTATCATCCCTTTTAAAAAAAAAAATAACACGGTTAACTCCATCATGATCAATAAAGGTAATAACAATAATCATGCCGAAAGCATGAGGAGGAAGAGATACACAATCATTATAAAAATGAAAGTTGAGATAATTTTTTAAAAGTCAATGAGGAGAAAATGACGAATGTTGCATGTTTGTGTGGGATGACTCATTCAACAATAGGAGCAGCTCTGAAAACACTGAGTCACGAGAGGCCTGAGCCGTGGTGCCCGTGCGACAATCATGACGCAAGGGAGACGAGCCTCAAAAACAACATAAATGTGAACACACCAACAGTGGGGGCTTAGAGGCTTCAGGGTAATTCAGAGGATGCCGGGAGCCTACGCGTTGTGCAAGAGCAATGTCATGGACGTTTCTGTAGGTTTAAGGCTCTTTCAGAGCATCAAAGCTTTGACCTATGTAGACAAGAGAGCTGCTAAGAAGTTGTCCTGGACGGAACCACGGAGGGGTTAGCTAATCCAACGGCTTTTCCATACAGATGAACGCAGCGTGTTTTAGAGAAAAAGATGCCTGGTACAAAGTTCACCAGCAAGGAGGAGAAATAATGTCAGGTTTTAAAGCTTTGAAGGACCAGCTCACATTCCTACTTATGAGCTTAAAATCCAAAGAGCCACCTTGGGTCCACCAACAAATGGATCTCCGAACCATCTTTTGCAGACCCGTGGCTGTTAAAATTCAGCATTTAAAACAAAACCCCCTCCCCTTGCCCCCTGAGAGTCTGATTCATTCAACTGGGGTTGAGCCCACTTTTAACAAGCTCTCCAAGGAATACTAAGGCAGATGGTCCCCAGGCCACAAAGCCATTTGTGTAACTGAAGGAGAATCCGAACGAAGAGCGCTGCTGGGTCGCGGCATGGGCTTCGCACACATTGCTGGGGATACGCAGGCTGCACCCAAAGCACTACCCGCCACAGCCCCAATTTAGCACTTGTTCCCACAGCACAGATCAAGGAAGTCAGCGGTAAATGAGTAACGAGTTACGTAAGGAGCTTTTCTGTATGCAGAGCCTTAATTCACCAAAGAGAAGTCAAAACCCTATAAAAAGGAACAGCCCACCCCCAAAACAAATGCTGTGCAGGCACAGCCAGGAGCTCCCCATCCCATCTGCCGGGCGAAGACGAGTCTCCCTCTGCTCTAAGAGCCGCTCCGGAAACCCTTGCGCCCTCCGGACCTGGGGCCTTTAGTTGGGGTCAGGGTCTGCAGGGGGAGGGGAGGGGTGGGACGAGGACGCTGCAGGGTTCCAGAATGGGTGTGGATACCAGCTTTGCTAAGGCTTCCATCTGGTTGAAAACATACCCAGAACCATGTCTTGCTCGACTACACCTCTGACCACTAGCTGGGGAGGAGTTCTGGGACAAAGTCCCCCTGTCTTGGGTCTTGAGTCTTGTCTACGAGCCCCAAACCACCCTGACATTTCCCTGTCTCTCTCTGGCTAGGATCCCTAGTCCTTTCCTCTCCCCCATTCTCCCAAGACCTGGATAATAAGCTCGTTCTAACTGGGGTGCTAAGAGCTAACAGGGGCCAAGGCGTTTATCTCCCCGGTGACCACAGAAGGCATGTCATGTGTGTCACATATGAGTTACTCTTCCCACTGAGCCAGCCTTGGGAGCCTTCTCAACATGGCGCTAGAGGCAGCCACTCCCAACTCATTGGAGACGAGACTGCAAGTCCCACGAGGGAGAAGTCCCAGCTATCTTCTTATGAGCCCATCCCAAGCACCATGTGTGGGGAATAACCCTTAGTAGGTGCTTGAAAAATCAATATTAAATTGAGCTAAATTGATGCATGATGTGAAACTCCACTGTCACCCCCATCTTGCCACAAAGCATTTCCCAGAATACAATAGTCTCCTGGAATGCTTGTTAAAACCCATCTTCCATGTGAATCAGATTCCATGGGGTGGGGCCCAGGCTCGGCATTTCTAACAGCATGCCTAGTAAATATTAAGTACACAAAATTTGAGAACCTCTGCCTTAACCTGCCAGGGGTGTCTCATGGACACCAATGCTATGGGATGTGATTCATCAAAGGGGAACCTAAAACTGAACAAAATACAGATAGGCGGCTTCCTCCCCTCCATCCAGGTACAGGCCCAAGTTCAGTAGAGAACGTCCAACATCAGACAAAATGAGGCAGAAAAGAGATCAGAGACTTCTGAGAAAGGTCTAGAGAAGCGTTTTTGAGTCCACATGACAACCACTGACCTCACCAGGCTCGTCCTTGCTTCCGTCCCTTTACCCTGCCATGTGCTACCACGCCCCATAAACAGATCATGGAGAGAGGCATCTACGAGACCCAAAGATGGAGTGAGAACAGCCAGTGACTCTGCCCCGCTGAGAAAGTTGCCTAGGATGAGAAGGGCGCCTCTGCCTAGAATTATCTAGAAGTCTGGCTTCCCTGCTTCCTGCCACAGTCCGCCAGCTGCAGTCAGCAACACGTCCTCCCTCCTGCCTCTCCTTCGGGCTCCCCACACACATCTGAGCAGGGCGGGGGGCTGCCAACAGCCAAGGAACAGAAAACTAGGTTCAGGTTCCTCCACCCGCATCTGGGGAGCCTCTGAAACTTCCCCTGGGACCGTTCCCGAGACAGGGAACTAACTTCTCTGCAGCTGGCAGAGAAACATCAGACCCAGGATGTTTATGCCAGCTCTGATTTACAGAAGCCCACTTCTCCCAAGAGATGCAATTTTAAAACAAACAGCTTTTACATATGTTAGCCGGTACAGTCATGTCAGCGTCAGGGATCCCCAGACGGAAACATGAGTCAATCTGGGGCAACGACAGCTAAATAAATCTTCTTTGGTGAAAGGAACCTCAAAGCAGACTGCTCAGACTCCCCAGAAAGAGTCCCTGAGATGTCGCCCTCTCCCCACACTCTGAGCACCCGTTCCTCTAAAGCCACCATTCTTTTGATGTGCATCTGCCTCTGTCACCCCCTCTTCCATGAGCTCTTCCAGCTAGTCCCACTCTGCATCCCAGCATCCCTATTCCCTCCCGTGCTCTGGTCCCACCTGGGATGTCTGGGCACCCTGCTCTGTTGGGCATGGGTTGTCCACGCTCAACGCAGGATTTCCCAACAGCCCAAGGCTTAGGGCACTGGCAGCTGAAGAGGAAAGTGTCACCACGTAGACACGTGTCAAAGACTAACCTGGAAGATTTGGGCCCAAAGGACTCAATTAAGGAACATCTGGACAATAAAGGAAATGTCGGGTTTGGGAGCTTGAATTGCCTGGGTCAATACCTCTTCTTTTCTTAATTTTGCCTGTAGGGACTTGGGAAAGGGGGAGGAATTCCATAGTCTTTGCCTTGCTGCTTCCAGGATGGAGTAAGACGGTGAAAACTAAAAGAATTAGCATAGGAAGGGTCAGGAAACCTTTAGGACCTAATAGAGAAACGTGGCCAGATCATCCAGCTGATCCAACAGATTAAAGGAAAGGGGGTCCAGCTTATGGACTGGCTTGGAGAATTCCAAGTCCAGTCTGGGTCTGAGAAGGAAGAGCAAACCCCAACCTAGTCCTATGGGGGCATGAGGAAATTGAAAGCAAGGGCTTTGAGGGTTGCGTGTTACCCTGTAATGGAACTGGCCCCCTTGGGCCACAAGTCTCGGGTCCTGGTGGGAGAGAGCTTTGAGCTGGCCTCTCAGAAGTGTCTCTAGAGTGGTTACCATGACCTTGGGTGTCTTGAAGCGCAGTCAGGAATTTCAGACTCATTAGAGACCTCGGCGGGTGCGTCAATGGCTTGGCCTCCCCACATGCATAGGTGTCTGTAACCAATGTGGGCATTTGACCAAGTCCACATGGCCCTGGGTAAGAGAGATGAAGGGAGAATTACTGGCTAGCTAAAAGTCGGGGATGGGGGTAGGGGACTTATGGGTTTCCCTAGGCTGCACGCAGAGCTCCCTGTCCTCCAAGGCCAGGGCCACACCCAAGAAAGAAAAGTGACATACCAAGCCCGTTCTCTGCCAGGGCTGCGTGGCTGACGTCACACTCCCCCAGGTCTTGCTCGCCAACGTGATCGTTCAAATCCAAGCCAGGCTGATGGGACCCATTTCCAAAGTGCCTCTCATCCTTCTCTGAACCGGCATCCCCATTTTCCATCCCATTCTGAGCCTTTTTCAGGGGCATTATTTGCAAGCCACTGGGGGTAGTCCTGTAAGACACTGTCTTGGTGGCCCTGTCACCTCCCGCAGAGGGCTTCGTGGAATACCCTTTCTTCGGCTTGGGCAGGGAAGGGTTTATTCGCTTCCGTTTATGGGAAGTCCCCTTGCTCTTTCCAGATTCGGAAGGTCTGTGGGAGAGTTTCTCAACCGATGCCCCTCGACTGTCACGCAGGAGCTTGGAGGCACTGGCCTGCTTCCCTGACTTGATCCTCTTGTCCTTGGACATATGCAGCCCATTGAATTCGTCAATAAACTCCTCACAGTGCAAGAGGTGGTGCTCCGGCTCCCACGTGTCCTCCGTGCTCCCGTACCCTTTCCACCGGATCAGGTACTCCCATTTTCCTTTCTTGTTCTTCCTCTTGTCCACAATCCTTTCAACCTGGGATATGAAATGGGGGAGCCAGAAAAGAGAGAGAGGAGAAAACATCAGTCCCACGCAACAAGAACCACCTCTGGTCGTGGGGTTAACCCCCTGATGCCTGGAGCCAGCCCTTCCAGGAGCATCCAGGAAGGTGGTGAAGCTTAGGACATCACTAAACAGAACCAAAGCCCACGGCCCTTTCCCATGACAGAGCCATGCGGCGCCATACCTGGCTGGTGTCATCTTTCTGCCCACCCAAGACATATCTTGTTTGACAATGCATTGCGAGCTTTCACGAAAGGTCTTTACTCCTCATTGCACCAAAGTAGACTGGGATTTTTAAAGACCAATTTGGTATGGAAGGGGTTTTTCACCCTTGCTTATAATAATAATCGTAACTGTTATTGAGCATTTATGTGGTAGGTTCTATGCTAACACATCCTTACTTACAATGACACTAATAACCGTAACAGCTATTGAGCATTTACAAAGCAGACACTTAACCGAATGCTGGGTATACCTTCTCTCCTTTCATCTTCTCCTGACAGCAACCCAATGATGGGATATCCTTCCCATCCCCATTTTACAGTGAGGGAACCAGGACTCAGGGAGACTAGCTCAACCAATTCCAAAGCTGGTATGGGCAGATCTGAACCCACTCTTACCTGCTGTCTTACTCACCGGGCCTTCCTAACTTTCAGCTACACAGAACTCCCATACTGACCAGAAAGGACTTGCAGAGCTCCCCCAGCTTCCACAAGGGGACGGGGAATACTTTTGAAAGCCCACTATGTGCGTCACTTATCCCCACAGGGTGCACAATGTCGTTGTCCACATTTGATAGATGAAGGAGCTGAGCGTGGGAAACTCCCCACAATCACACAGCCAGGAAGTGGTGGAGCCGGGATCCTAAGCCAGGTTCTGACCCCATGTGTCTCAGCAGCTTCAAAGGTAAGACAGCCTCCCCTGCTTTATGTAATCCCATGGAAAACACACAGTCCAAATGTAATAACTGGTGAATCTAGGGGAGGGGTATGCAAAGGTTAATTTTTCATTTTTTCAAATTTTCCATAGGTTTGAAATGTTTTTATAAAAAATAAGGAGAAAAATCCCAATGTGCTACAAAAAAAAAAAAAATCTAAATTTCAATGAGAAAAGTAAATAATAAGGTGCAAAAGTTTGTTATATTTCAATGTCAATATAATGTACTTTTCTAGAATGGAATTTTGACCCATTGAAATTAAGTAATAAGTGGGGAATATGTCCCCGGAACTTATGAAAAGAAAAACAATATGGGAGAGAAGAAATGGGTACTTACTATTGAAAATGGGAAATGGGTACATGAGGATTCACTAAATGAGACTGTCTACATTAACATATATGCTTGAATTTTATATGTTTGAAATTTTCCATAAACAAAAAGTAAAAAATTTTGAAAAGTTGAAATTGTCTCACAAGCGGTTGATGTACAACAGAGGCTATGCAAAACAATTAAATGACTTTCACTGCTTTGCATGTAATAAATATTTAAATAGCTAGACCACACTGCCTTTCCATAATACTGCCTCTTCATAGACCATTTTGTTCCCCTAATTGATTTATCTCAAATGACTATTAAAATTTCTTTCATTATAAAATGCTCGGTGAACATGTTTTAGATTACATAATTTTTAGATGTATCATACAAACTCTAGAACAGTTTAAAAAAATAAAATCATGCCAATGCCATCCAATCTCCAACCTTTGAGTCAAGGAATGGGGCTGAGTATTCAATTTTATGATGCTTCAGAAAGCTAAGAGGGCTTACAGGGGATCCTGAAGCTCTGACTCACAGACGGAGCATTGCACAGTTTGAGAGCTTTGTAGGGGGAAGCCCCCTGCAGGTTTACAAAGAAAGTAAAGTGAACAAGCAACTTGGTGCTGTCTGAAATAGCAGCAGTCCCGAGACACCAACCTAGGAGTGTCAAGAGCAAGCCCAGATATTTCTTGGGAGCTAAGGAATATATGTTGGTATAGGAGCTTCTAACTCTAGAAAGCATGTGTTCAGCTCCAAGGATAGAGAAGATTCTTCCCCAGGGTGAAGCAGAGAAAGCCAAAACAATAGATGGGTGGATGGGTGGGTGGGTGGATGGATGGATGGATGGATGGATGGTTGGTTGGTTGGATGGTTGGATGTGTGAAAGGGTAGGTAGAGTCGTGGGTCCATGAATGGATGAATGGAAGGCAGTCGCTTATCAAAACAAGCTTAGTGGAGTGTTAAAGAACACAGGTGTAGGGCAAAAATACCTGGTTTAAATGATCTGCTTTTTATCATGTGACTTTGTGCAAGCCAATAAATCTCTTAAGTCCTGGGTGACTCCTACAGCAAGGGGGAGATAATAGAACCTATCTTATAGGGCTGTGGTGGTGAACAGATGACACGTAATTTTGCATTTCACAGTAAAAGTCACTTAATGCTGCATATGACCTTGACCAAAAACCTTGCCGGTGCCTAAAGACAGATGTTTCTCCACCCTGCAGAACATGACCCCTTTAGGATAATCGACCCTTCCCTGGGATTAAAGAGGGTGCTCACCTACTTGGTCCTTCCAGGTGTGGAGGATGGCTACCCACAGAAGGGATGTCAAGCAGCTGGAGAGTCACAAGGGTGCAGAGTCTAAATGGCTATTTGTGGTCACACTGGAGGAGAGCTTGGTTTTGTTTCCTCCCAGGCTCTCTGACAACCCCTCACTAGAGGCTTGAGTCGGAAGTTGCATTATGGGGGACAGGAAGGCCATTAGGTTGCTTGACATCCTGTTTCTACTTAAATTAACCCAATACTGACAACGAACAGTATCAATAGCATCAGCCCTAATAGCCTGGTGTGTGTGTGTGTGTGTGGAGAAACTTCTAGTTCTGCCACTTTCCATTCAAATGGACCTGAGCAAGTCACCTAACCCCTTTGGGCCTCAGTGTCCCCATCTGTAAAACAGATAATAATAATAATGAAATAACAACAACAACAACAGCTACATGCAGGGTTGTTGGGAGAACTGAATGGAATAAGATATGAGGAAAAATATCTGCAAAACCACAGAGAGCAGGAGTGCTCTCATATGGATAAAACTTCAATTGACAAAAATGTTTTATATCCATTACTTCCTCCACACCTAAAAATATAACACTTTCAGGCTCAGGAAAGCGATTGCTTTTTCTGAAAGACCACCATGCCCTCCAGGAGATCAGAAGACATCAGGTTCCCAAATAGCCTATTGTATTTTTATCTCTGCCATCCTCTGGAACCTAATCTTCTCTTTATGTTCAGTGTAGGTTTTCTGACCCTCCTTTCTCCTCTTCTCAAGGGCATCTCAAACAGAACCAGAATTCTAATTTGTTATGTTGATAACAAAGGTCCACGTTATTTAGGACTTGATCTTGAAAGTGACTGCAAGATTCTGGGAATCCTTTCTTCCTCTGATAGCCCCCAAATCTCCTCCACTGTTTCCTACCTCCTCGCACCTGCTAAAATCAGAGACCTGGCCAACCTGCTTCTGGCACCTTCTTTCCTCATCTCCCGCCCCCACCCCACCTGCACAGGTCACGGGCATTGCCTGAGTTTGTTCAAACTGGAAACAATCTTTAATTCTCCTCTCTTATACATACTAACAAACACATGAATGGTATTAGAAATTGCACATACATACACACACACAATTGAAGACAAGCAACCTGAGGCCCTGGGCTATTCCTTACAGTTTAACTAAAGTGTTAATCTGTTATCCTGGTTAGTATCAGATGCTATGCAGGTGGGGGCAGGGAAATTCTGATGCAGTCATTACCGGTTTCAGGATGATAAGTAGATAGCATCTCATTAGAAAGAATAATGACGACAATTACCTCTATTGGGTACATGCTAAGTCCCAGGAACTGTGCTAAGTACTTTTTAAAGTTGCCGTATTTAATCTTTTTTTTTTTTTTTAACT
>JAQZBX010035129.1:0-24709 GCA_029593785.1 Cabassous unicinctus
AGGCTGTGTGTACTCACCAACCCCGCCCCCATGCATAATTTGGGTAGAAAATACCCATCAAGTTCTACAGATAGCCA
The DNA here is from genome assembly GCA_029593785.1 of Cabassous unicinctus. Taxonomy (NCBI): domain Eukaryota; kingdom Metazoa; phylum Chordata; class Mammalia; order Cingulata; family Chlamyphoridae; genus Cabassous; species Cabassous unicinctus. Next base: position 78 of record JAQZBX010035129.1, read on the forward strand.
GGGACTTGCACCAAGTGTCCCTGATGTCACTTTATTGACTATATAGATGGAACAAATAAAAATGTTCTAAACTATTCTCCTGACTTTCCTCCCCCACTGGCTGGGGACAGGATTTAAAATCCTAGTTTGTGTACTAGATCCAGGGTCATTAGGATGCTTTATCTCTGGCTCCAAACTCAGGAATTATGAAATAACATACCAAAGATATAATAACATGGGTCCTGGAGATGGATAATTCCATAAAAGGGCCATAGATGGTCCCTGTGGCTCCTGAATTGTTTGCTTTTTCACAGCAGAGAAGGAATATTAGTACACCAAATCAAAATTTACATATCCAATTGTTTTAATATAGGCCAGTTAAAGCCTGCCTACTTTGCAGAACTGCACCCAACATCTGCTGACCGTAGATAAGACAATCCCTGAAGTCATAAAAGACCACAAATGTCTGCTGCCTTGGAGTCTTCTGATGTTGAGACTTCTCACCATGTAATCCCCTCTCCATTTATCCTCTCACCTTGGAGTTATCTTGGTGTGCACTCCTTTTGGATGGAGGACACAAACCCACCACTGATCCTGGAAGATCTCTTTGCTGTGAGAGATTTCGTTTTCCTGCAAACCTTTTCAAGTGTCACCCAGTAAGGTGTGTTGTGTCCTACAGGTATATCTCCTGTTTCATTCTATATTTTTAAATATTATTTTATTAGCAATGTTTTAGGTTTATAAAAAATCATACAGAGAATACAGAGCTCCCATATACCCATATAACCACACCATTATCATCTTGCATTAGTATGGTACATTTGTTACAATTGATGAAAGATTATTTTTGTAATTGTACTATTAACTATAGTCCATGGATTATATTGTAGTTCACTGTGTTGTACAAGACTATGGTTTTTTTTTGTTTTTTTTTTTCCTGTGTTTAAAATTTTTTATTTTAGTGAAAAATCCAATCTCTAATTTTCCCCTTTAACCACTTTCAAAACATAATACAGTGGTGTTAGTTACATTCATGATGTTAGCTACTCTTAGAGATTCTCCCTTACAATGTTTGTAATGATTAACAGGTCATAAGACTGTGACTTAATTTCCCTGTGGTATAATTTGAAGAAAGGCAGCCTCCAGCCATGACTTACATGACTGATTGAGCAAGCCATAGGCTACGGGCTTGGAAGGAGACCATCCCCTCCCAAGAATGAACAAAGGAGCCATATAGCAGTGGAGCAGATAAGGGCCTTCACCCCTTCCAGGCCCAGGCATCACCAACCCCTCCCACATTCCAATAATACCCTACCTCCTAGCCCACTATCCCCTAGCCATACAAGGGAAGAATTCACTTTTACAGCCTCCTATTGGCCCCAAGCTGTACTCTGTTTCCCTACCTATTGATTTTCTGCATAAATTCATACCCACCACCTTCCAAGGGTGGCCTGAAGTCTAATCTTTAGATGCCCTCCACTCAGAGAACTTCCCAATAAACTTCCTGTCTCAATCATCAGTCTCTGCATCCCAGTGAGTGCCACTTTTCTCCAATAGCTACTATCACTGCTCTCCATTAACAATCCTTTTCCATCCCTTGCTACAGAAATTCTGTACCATTTAAGCTTTAACACCCCATTCCCTACCCCCATCTTGACCCCTGCTGATATATACTACAGATTCTGACTCTATGACTTTGGTTTATTTCATATTGATGAGCTCATATGATCTTTGGCTTTTTGTGTCCAGCTTACTTCACTCAATATGGTTCATCCATATTGGTGCATGTATCAGAACTCCATTCCTTTTTATGGATGAATAACATTCCATTGTATGTTTATAACATGCTTTATCCTTTCATCAGTTGATGGTCACTTGGGATGCTTCCATTTTTCAGCAATTATAAATCATGTCACTATGAATATCAGTGTGCAAATATCTGAGTCCCTGCTGTTGATTCTTTTGGGAATATACCTAGAAATGGTATTGCCAGGTGTTTTAGTTTCCCAAAGCTGCCAGTGCAAAAATACCAGAAATGTTAATAGGTTGGCTTTGATAATGGGGATTTATTAGGGTAAAAGCTTACAGTTCCATGGCTGTGAAAATGTCCAAATCAGTGCAGATACTGGAATCATGCTATGTGGCAAGGCAAATTGGTAGGTATGTCAGTCTCTCTGCCTTCTCCTCCAGGTTCACTTTATCTTTAAGCTTTGAACTGATCCATGGGCCTAGCCACTTGGAAGCCACATTTTTTCAGCTTCTCCACTGAATCCACCTTCTGAAGTCTCTCTCAGTCTCTCAGGGCATCTCCGTCTTTCTGTAGCTGTGGGCAATTCTAGAGTCCTTTCTCTCACATGGCAGGGTCAAAATGGCAGCTGCATTTCTCTGTGTGTTTTTGTTTTCAATTCTCAGTTTATATAAGACCCCATCAAGAAGGAAGAGACTTAACCTGGGTCATGCTTCACTGATATAGTCCAAAGGCCCTAAAGCAATTCAATAAAGGTCCCTTAACTAAATCTAATAAAAAGGCCCCACATACAATAAGTTTCCATGCACAAGAATGGATTAGCTTAAGAACATAATTTTCCTGGGTCCACAAAAGACTCAAATCAGGACACCAAGGAATACGGTAATTCTATACTTTACTTTCTGAGGAACCACCAAACTGTTTTCTACAACAGCTGTACCATTTTACAGTATCACCAACAATGAATGAGTGTTCCTGTTTCCCCACATCCTTTCTAAAATTTGTTTTCTTTTTCTTAATAGTAGCTATTCTAGTGGTTGTTAAGTAGTCTCTCATTAAGGTTTTGCTTTGCATTACACAAATGGCTAATGATTATGAACATCTGCTCATGTGCTTCTTGGCCACTTGTATGTCCTCTTTATTGAAATGTCTATTCAAATAGTTTGCTCAGTTTTTTATTGGATGTTTGTCTTTTTGTTGTTGAGTTGTAAGTTTTTGTTATAAATTCTGAATATGAAACCCTGTTTTAGTTTCCTTGCCTGTTCAAGCAAATACCATGAAATAAGTTGGATTAAACAATGGAAATTTGTTGTCCCTCATTATTGAGGTTAGGAAAAAGCCCAAATCAAGGTTTCATCAAGGTGGATCTTTCTTCTCAAAGACTGGCATTCTAAGGCTTGCTGCCAGTGATCCTTGGTTCTGGAATCCTCTATCACATAGCAATGTACATGGAAACATCTGGCTTCTCCATTTTCTTCCAGATTACAGTGACCTTCAACTTCTTGGTTCCTGTGTCTTTCTATCAATTTGAATTTCATTCTGATTATAAAGGACTCCAGTAAAAGGATTAAGACCCATCCTGATTGCCTTAGATCACATCTTAACTGAAGAAACTGCATCAAAATGCCCTACGTAAAAATTAGTTCACACTCACAGGAATGGATTAAGTCTAAGAACATGGGTTACTGGGGAACATAGCTGAAAACCACCACTCCTCACCATTTGGACAACCAAAAGACATGTTTTCTTTCCACATGCAAAATACATTCATTCCATCATAACATACCAAAGGATTTAAGTCATTTCATAAACAATGCTAAGCACAGTTTCATCAAAACCAGTTAGTTATGAGTGTGGTCTCTCCTGGAGCACAATTCCCCTTGGTCTGTTAAACTGTGAAATCTAGAAAACAAGTTATTTTCTTCCAATATACAATGGAGGGACAAACATAGAATAGAAATGTCCATTCTAAGAGGGAGAAATTGGAAGGAAACAGGGATCACTATGCCCAAACAATTCTGCAATCTAGCAGGGCAAACTCCACTAGATTTCAAGGTCTGAGAGTCATCTGTAGATCAATGTTTTTTACTCCAGGCCTAACGGAGCAGCAGTCTCACCCTTTTTAAGTGCTTGTGCAATGGCCATTGTCTACCCCAAAACTGGGATAAAGGCTCAACCTTTTATGAGAATCAGGATGGTGGCCAAGATTTCGGCAAACCTCAGGGCACAAGTCTCACAATCTCTGAGCATTGGTGTGGCAACACACTACTGGAACAATGTGCCAGAAGTCATGCCACCTCCAAGTCCATGGGTGAGTCACCTGACCCCTCCAAATGCTGGGGCATACTCACCCTTTTCAAACAATTGATGGGTCCACTCTCTTGGCCTGAGGATATATCTTTTCTCAAGACTTTTGCTTACATGTTTCTGCCCATGAAGCCATTCTTCCTTCAATTTGTGCATTCTCTGTCACTTTCTGTCCTTGCTGGCAGTGGTTTACTGATAAAAATTTCACAAAAATAACTTGTCAGCTTTGCATATCGTTCCATGGATCCAAAACATCAGACAATAGAACCTTGCACATATCTTTCCTGCATAACTGCATTTCCACCTCTGACTTCCAATGAAATGGCTGACTGGTTTTATATTCAGTGAAACTGTCACATGGATCCTTTTTTTCTGAGGACTTGCTTCTTAGAAGCTCAAGGAGGTCCCTGATAAACCACTTTTGACCCTAATCATGGAATACACAATGTGGATAGGCCCAGAATTTTCCAAACCATCAGTTTCTGGTTTTTCTTCTTCAGAGTCAATTTTCAGCTTATTCTTTCCACTCACATTTTCCTGTAACCTGCAAGGAAAAACCTGGCTGAATTTTCCATACTTAGCTTGACAATTTCCTTAGCTAAATGTTCAAGTTCTGCCTTCCAACTGACTTCAGAACTCGATTTATCCAAGTTATCTCTACTTTAAAACAAGGAATGCCTTTCCTGCAGATTCCAATAACATATACATCATATCCATATAAGGTTCTTTGGAAGTGCCTTTAGCATCCATATTTCTACCAACACTCTTTTGAAAGTAGGCTAGGATTTTTCTGTGAAGCACTTTATAATTCTCTCAGCATCTGATTATTACTCAATTCCAAAGTCATTTCCACATTTTGTTATTTGCTTGGGCAGCAACCCACTCTCTTGGTACTGAAATCTGATTTAGATTCCTTGGCTGCTCAAACAAATACCATGAATTGAGTTGGCTTAAACAATGGCAAATTGTTAGCTGTCGGTATTAGGCTAGGAAAAATTCCAAATCAAGGTGTCATCAAAGAAACTTCTGTGACCTGCAGAGAGCCCCATGAGCACTTGAGAAGAATTTATATCCTGCTGATTTGGGGAACAATGCTCTGTATATGTCTTTTTAGGTTTTGTTCATTAATCATCTTTTTCTTTGTTCTCTGTCTAGTTGTTCTATCTGTCGATGTGAGTGGAGTACTATTATTGTAGATACATCTATTTCTCTTTCTAGTTTTGCAAAAGTTTGCCTTGTGTATACTGTGGCATCATTGTTAGGTGCACAGACATTTATGATTATTATTTCTTGCTGGTGGATTATACCTTTTATTAATATATAATCACCTTCTGAATATTTTAGAAAGTTTTTGTATTTAAAGTCTGTTTTGTTGAATATTAGTATAGCTGCTCCTGCTCTTTTTGGCTTTCTGCTTCCATGAAATATTTTTCCAATCTTGGGTCTAAGATGATTCTTTTCTAGACAACATTTGGATTGGTTATATTTTTTAAATCCATTCTGTCAGTGAGTGTTTTTTGATTGGGAAGTTAAATCCATTAACTTTCAAGGTTATTTTTGTAAAGGTATTACTTACTTTGATCATTTTATCCTTTGGCTTTCATATATCATATCTTATTTTCATATTTTTACCCTTTTGTTTCCCCTTTTTGATAATCTTCATTTCTATACTCTCCTCCAATTCATTATCTCATGTCTTTTTCTTTCAGACTGCAAGAACTCCCTTTATTATTTCTTGTAGAGCCATCCTTTTGTTTAGTAACTCTCTTAGTTTCTGTTTATCTGTAAATATTTTAAAGTCATCCTCATTATAGCAATACAATTTTGCTAGATAAAGAATTCTTAGCTGTCAGTTTTCTCTTTCAGTATCTTAAAAATATCACAACTCTTTCTTTTTGTCTTCATGGTTTCTGATGTGAAATCTTCTCTAAGTCTTATTGGACATCCCTTGTATTTGATGGATCACTTTTCTCTTGTTTTCAGAATTCTCTCTTTCTTTCACATTTGACATTCTGAATTGTATGAGTCTCTAAGTAGATCTATTTGGATTTATTCTGTTTAGAATACATTGTGCCTTTTGGTTATGTATATTTATGTCTTTCATAACAGTTGGGAAATATTCAACCATTATTTCCTTAAATATTCTTTCTTTTCCTTTTCCCTTCTATTTTTCCTTTCTATTCTCCCTCTGTTCTTTCTTTTCAATTTCAGCTGTTCTGTCTTCCAATTCACTTATTCTTTCTTCTGACACTTAAAATCTGTTGTATGCCTCTAATGTATTTTTTAAATCTCATCCATTGTATCTTTCATTCCCATGAACTCTCTTATATTTCTATTCATGCTTTCAAATTCTCCTATGAACACATCCAGTGTCTTCATAATGTCATTTATTTCTTTATCCATATTTTACTTTCACTCACTCTTTAAAATGATTTATGAAATTTCTTTGAACATCATTTCTTTGTTGTTTCAAATCTTGTGTCTCACCTGATGTTGTGATTTGTTCCTTTGATTGGGCCATACTTTCCTATTTCTTAGTATGGCTCATAATTTTGTGCTGATATCTAGGCATGTAATTATGATGCTGAGTTTACTCTGATGGTCAGTTTCTTTCTCTTGCCCGGATTTTATTGTTGTTTCCAATATTTGTGTAATGGCTCTTTGATTCTTGGTTAATCTTATTCTAGGTCTTTAAAATTGCCCTTATCTAACTGATTGGAACAGTGCCAGTGACCCACTAATGTGGTGCTGACCAGTTTCCAAGGGCCTTGGTGTGGGGTTCAGTAAAGACACCAAAAAGACTTCACAGGTTAATTCTACCAAGCATTTTGTAAAGAACTGAAAGCAATCCTCCTTAAACTCTTCCAAAAAATTGAAGAGTGAAAATTACTCAACACGTTTTATGAAGTCAACATCATGCTAATAAGAAAGCAAGATAAAGATACTACAAGGAAAGAAAGTTATAGACTAATCTCTCTAAAGAACATAGAAGAAAAAATACTAAAAAAAAAAAAAATGCTTGCAAATAGAATCCAACAACATATTATACAGACTTATACACAACAATCAAGTGGGATTTATTCCTGGTATGAAGCATGTTTCAACACAAGAAAATCAATTCATGTAACATACCACATTAACAAATTCAAGAAAAAAACACATGATCATCTTGATTGATGGAGAAAACACATTCAACCCAATCTAAGATCACTTCTTGATAAAATCACTTCAAAAGATAGGAATAGAAGGAAAGTTCTCCCATATGAAAAATGATATATATGAAAAACCCACAGACAACATTTTGCCCAAATGGGAAAGATTGAAAACTTTCCATCTAAGATTGGAAACAACAGAAGGATTCCCACTGTCAGCACTGTTTTTCAACATTGTACAGGAAGTTCTAGTTAGAGCAATTAAACAAGATTAAAAAAGATCAAAATAGGAAAAAAAGAAGTAAAACAAACTATTCACAGATGATATAATCCTATATTTAGAAAATTCTAAATTGTGTACAACAAACCTACTTGAGCCAATAAATGAGTTCAGCAAATTGGCAGGATGTAAGATCAACATGCATAAATCAGTAATGTTTCTGTACACTAGTATTGAACAATCTGAGGAAGGCATCAAGAAAAAATTCCAATTACAATAGTAACAAAAAGACTCAAATATTTGGGAATAAATTTAACCAAAGATGTAAAGGAACTGAATTCAGAAAACTAAAAAACACTGCTAAAAGAAATCAAAGAAGACTTATATAAATGAAAAGCATAAATATTGTGAAGATGTCAATCCTATAAAAACTGATTTATAGATAAAGTGCAATACTAATCAAAATTCCAACAGCCTATGTTAAAAAAAAAGAAAAGACAATGACCAAATTTATTTGGAATGGAAAGGGCACCTGAATAGCCAAAATTATCCTCAAAATGAAAACAATGTGAGAATTGCTCTTCATTCTCAATGTGAAAATACCCTCACTGCCTAACCTTGAAATATATTAAAAAGATATTGTGGTCAAAATAGCAAAACAGCATAAAGATAGACACCTTGATCAGTGGAATAGAATTGAGAGACCAGAAATAGATCCTCATCTCTTCAGCCAACTGTTTTTTCACAAACCTATCATTCCACATTAGTAGGACAAAACAGTGTCTTCAACAAATGGTGCTGGGAAAGGTGGGTATCCATAACCAAAGGAATGAAAGAGGACCCCTATCTCATTCCCTATTCAAGAATCAAATCAAAATAGATCAATGACCTAAATATAAAACCATGACCTTGAAACTACTAGAAGAAAATGTAGGGAAACATTTTCTTTGGGTAAATGTAGGGAACCATTTTCTTTGGGTGTAAGTTCCAAGAACTTACACCCAAAGCACAATCAACAAAAGAAATGATAAATGGCACCTCCTCAAAAATAAACACTTTTACACTTCAAATGACTTTGTCAAAAGGGCGAAAAGGCAGCTGAATCAATGGGAGAAAATATTTTGAAATCACATACCTGATAATGGTTTAATATACATGATGCATAAAGATATTCTACTAAATAAAAAGATAAATGACCTGGTTAAAAAATGGACAAAACACTTGAATAAACATCTGTCCAAAGAAGAAATACAAGTGGTGAAAAAAATACACAAAAAAAGTTCATCACTAGCAATTAGGGAAATTCAAATCAAAGCTACAATGTGATATCATGACACACCTATTAGAATAGCCACTATTACAAAGACTGAAAGCTACAAGTGTTGGAGAGAATGTGGAGAGGTAGGGACTCTTATTCACTGCGGGTGGGAATGTAGAATTGTACAGCCACTGTGGAGGCCTGTTTGATACTTCTAAAGGAAGATGCATAGATTTGCCACAAGACCCAGCAATTACCACTACTAGGTATATACTCAGAAGATGAAAGCAGTGGCAAGGAAAGACTTCTGCACACCAATGTTCATAGCAGCATTATTTATAAATGCCAAAAGATGGAAATATCCCAAGTGTCCATCAAATGATGAATGAATAAACAAACTGTGGTGCATATGTATGGTGGAATATCATGCAGCTTTAAGCAGAAGTGAAGTCATGAAGCATATGACAACATAATGAACCTGAAGAACATTAAGTTGAGAGAAACAAGCCAGATACAAAGGGACAAGTTTGTATGATTGTGCTATTATGAACTAAACATATTGTGTAAATTCATGGAGTTTACAACTAGAACTTAGGTCACCAGAAAATTGAATGCAGTTAGATAATAGAAAGCTGAGGTTTAATCTGTGCAGAATTGGTAAAAACATTGTTTGTAAATCATTAGAAATGAATAGAAATGGTAAAAGCATTCTTTGTGTTTGTAACTACTGGTGCTTATATATGGTATGACAGTTGTTGAAAGGGTAAGACTTTACTAGAAAGAAAGCTCATAAACATAACATGGCACTGAATATCATAGTGAAACCTCATGTGAAATATGAGTATAGGTAATATTGTATATATAAGACTGTATTTCTTTGAAACTGAACAAAAGTATGTTAATGTTATAATATATATGTTACAGGCAAAAATACAACCAATGCAAACTATGGACAGTTGTGTACAGTAAGATATTAATAGTCTTCCATTAAGGGTGAAAACATGAAATATACTAAGTGAAAAAAAAAAGGGGCAGGGCTACATATTGTTTGACTCCATCCATTCAAAATATAAATACAAATAAATTAGAGAGACAGAAACAGAATAACAACCCTATATGGCAGAGGAATAATAGAGATATTGAGAAGTGATTATTAAGGGGTGAAAGTTTTTGTTTATTTGTCTTTTATTTGTTTATTATTATTATGATTGGAATTATGAAAATGCTCTAATAGTGAATGGATTGATAAATGCACAACTGTGATTATACCAAATACCATGGATTGTGAACTTTGATGGATTGTATAATTTGTGAATATGTATCAATAAAATTGATTGTTTAAAAATCTGTGATAATTCAAAGATGCTTGCTCTCTGCACAAAATAGCCCTCTGAGAATAATGGCCCAAGTAGAATATGGCATGTTTTTTCTCTGAGAACTGAGTTCCAGGCCCTAGATAAAATGGCATAATCCAACAAGGCTAAAGAGCTAAAGATTAAAATAATAATAATAACAAAGAGCTAAAGATTAGGAGTTTTCATGCATTGAGGAAGAAATAAAGGCATCAGAAAAGGAAGTAACCGGTTTGACTTAGTGTCCTGAATGGTTGATACCAGATCTTTGACCAGTTTAATTGAGAAAAGTAAAACACCAAGAGAAGAACACATAAGTAGCTGAATTTAAGAGGAAGGCATAATCATGCTGGTTTTTCCAGGGGAAAGGAAGTGCAATTTTTTTTGACACCTGGAAACACACCCTAGTTACCAATCAACTGATTATTTTTCATTATTGGTTATATAATTTGTTAAATGAACTTAACTGAGGTATGACCTATAAACAGAAATGTGCATAAACCATAAGTATACAGATCCAGGAATTTCCACAGAGAAGACTCCCATGAAATTATCTCCCTGATCAACAATGAGAATATAATCAGTACTCCAAGACTCTCTACCAATCATGAGGCCTCTATTTCTCCCCAGACGAAACTGTGATACAGACTTCTCATGCCTTAGCATAGTTTTGCCTCTTGAATTTGACATAAATAGAAACATGGAGTATGAGAAAAAACTGGGCCAGAGACAAACTTATGTGGTGCAGTCCAGTTCCCAAGGGCCTTGGTCTAGGGAACAGTAAGATCAGAAAAGAGCCTCATATTTAATCCTGAACGCTAATAGTGCTCTTCTACAAACCTCTCAGCTGAAACCCTAGTGGGGAATGTGTTCAGTGAAACCACAACCTGACAGTTGGTGCCAAAGCAATTTCTGGGAAATGCCCCTTTGGGTGGGCTATTCAGATCACACTAATCATCTGTCAGTTGAACCCTCCCTTTTCTCAGGGAGGAAGCAATCAGTCCTGGTCAGTATTTGAGAAGGCAGGCTATCTTTATCTCTCTACCAGCTCCCAGCTGGGAACAATAGCACAGCCATCCCCAGTCAGGATGGGTGGAATATTGCATATGTAAAATATTGGCCATTGTGATATTCAATTACATCTATCAATTTTGCAAGGTTATGTTTTCCAGGTGTTTGTTCAAGCAAGCACTAGCTGTTTGTTGCTGTGAGAGTATTTCAAAAATGGATCTGCATTTATAATAAATTAATTCTACCTTTGACTTATTGTATCTACAATCAACAAAGGAGATTGCCTTTAGCAATGTGGTGAGCCTCCTCATCCAATCAGTTAGAGGTTTTAAAAAGAGAACCAGAATTTCAGGAGTCAGAAAGAAGAATTTATGCCTATACTTCATTTTCCCCTGGGGTATTCAAACTTACGTTAATCAGAGATTTTAGCTTGCAGGCTGCCATACAGAAATCAGACTTGCTAGTCCCCACATTCTCATGAGCCAATTCTTATCACAAATCTCTCTCTTTCTCTATTATATAATTTTGGTTTCATTTCTCTGGAGAAATATAATGAATACAGCCCTTAAATGGAAAAAGATGAGAAATGGAGGAATAAAAAATTTGTGGATAAACATTTTAGGACATTGACAATTAGCAAGGATTTTCTGGATAAAGATAAGAGAAAGATAAAAATGAAGGTGGTATACTGAGGAGGTAAAGAGAAGAAAATTCTTCACAATGGAGAACCAAGTTTAAAGCAATTATGTAATAGTTAACTTCAATATATATATATATATATACATATATATACATATATATATATATATGAACATTCCTGTCCTGAGACCAAGGTAAAGAAGCACATATGAATAGAGATTAAGTGAAAAATATAATGACACCATCTTTAGAATTTCCCCCCAATGTTCTTTGTGCCATTTCAGAAAATATCATTCAATCAAGAAAATTGCAGTTGACACTTCCAAGGTCCTGAATGCTCACTGATAAGACTCTTCCTCAAATTGAAGCACATGTTCCTGGAGCTCATCTGGACTCTAGCCTTGGAGAAATCCCCTCTCTTCCCCCCACAGCTCATCTCTGTTCTCCACTGTAAAATCACATCCAATCTACAGGACTGATTCCCTCTATATAGACTGAGAGTTCTGTGCTGAGAGTAGTGCATGGTCTTCAATCCAGAACTTGCTACCAGGTAACAAAAAGCCAAGCATAGAGGTTGGTCCAGGGAAGAGCACTTTAAATATCAAAAAACATTGTTCTTTCTCAGTGAAGAAAGTATACTTGACTCTATTCCAAAGATAGTGAGGTCATCTGGTTGATGATTTCCATGTCCAAGTTCATAGAGTGCATAACCCTCAATGATTTAATAAGGCAGAAATTAAATTATTATTGAAAATAAGTCAAATAAACAAGAGTTCCACCATATAAGGGTTATATGGAAAAAGATATTCCCAATATTTTTACTAGTGTGGTCTTAAACCTCAGCATTGTTCTTAGAGCAGAATAGTTATTTAGAGTTTAATTCATTTATTTACTCAATAAAGATTTTCATTGATTTCCCAGAACAATTCTGGATATTGAAGATTGAACAGCAAGGAAAACTTTTTAAGTGACAAATTTTGTGTTAATAAATAAGAAACAAATTTCTTTCATGTAATTGTAACAGCCAGGATAGAATCAGGACACATTGTGGAGTGGAATATGGGGAAGATATTATGGATATTTTTTGATAAATATATAATCAATGTAGACATAATCACCCATAGAGAACAAATGAGTGATGTTTTCCAGCATCATGCATTTGAAAAACTCTTGGATCTGCCAGGAGGGCCCTGTCTTCCTGAGTAAAATCTGAGCCACATCATCAAAGATCACTGATTTCTAAAACATAGTGGACATTATAGTTAATCCAGGTCCATTCCTACCCATGTCCAAAGGAAGAGGATCAGGATAATAGCATTGGGAATGTGATGCTGTATTTATGGAAATCTCAGAATGTGCTTGTTCCAGACAAATATCCTCTGGGCTGATCTGGCATATGCTTTTCCCACATACTTACAGAGATATGCACACTCTGAACACATTTTAATTTCATATAGTAGAGTAACACATGAGATATTTTGTGAAATATCATAGACATTCCCAAATGACCTGGTAATTTCCAATAAACTGTTGACTTCTAAACTGTTGATAGTAAAATTTTTACGTGAAAATCCATAACTACAACACTCCTCCTCATAAATTTCAAGTCCATATAGAGATTCATCAGAAGGCAATTAATATCCATGACTGAAACTCTTTAAGTCTTTACAGGTAAATTATTAGTATATAACATCTTCAAGTTCCTCATTTGCAAAATAGTTTTCCAATTTGTTAAGAAGGTTGAGAGTTTCAGTGGACTAATGGTTAAAGTCATTCCTATCTAATAAGCACTTATTAAATAGAGGTGATAGGTCTTTTATTTATTAAAATGACAAAACAATATTGGGCCAATATCTAGAATTTTTCTGAATGAAGAGATTTCCTAGAGAACTTGGGGTCAGCAGGTATTGCCTCTCTCATGTCTACACAACTGGTATTCTTTTTGAGGTGTAACATCAAAGAGTTCAGAAACACAAGCTAGGGGCTCTTCAGACTAACATAATGAAAGATGTTCCTAGCTGATTCTGGTATGATGTCTCCCATTTTTAATTTCTCTGGGAAATACAAGCTTCTATTAGCATTGCATTTCCAATATCTTCATCCCATCTCTCTGCTTAAGAGTAATTTTAAGCCTTGATTTTTTTGTCACACCAGTACTTCACAAACTGAAACGGAGGATCTTAAAGTTTACTCCAGGTTTTCTCTTCTTTTCCATGTCTATTTAAACATAAGGAAAAGTACTTCTTTTCCATTTTTTTAAGTTTTGAATTTGAACAAACATTAATAACAAAGAATAAAAATTGATGATTTTTCCCAAAGGAGATATGGAGGACTTTAGTTTTTTTTTTAAGTTTTGCAAATATATACACATACTCTATATAAATTTTAATAAGTTCAAAATTGAGAAAAATAAATAAATGTCACCCCTTAACAAAAAGACAAATAATCTAATTACAGATGGGTCAAGTACTTGAATAGACATTTCCCCAAGGAATATATGCAGTTGGCCCACACAACGTGAAAAGATAACGAATATCTTTAGTCATTAGGGATATGCAAATCAAAACTTCATTGAGGTGCCCTCTCAGAGCACGGTGGCAGCAACAGAGAGTGCCTGTGGGCCTCGGCATGGCAGCTGCGGTGCTTTCGCACTGGGACGCCGCCGGCTGGCAGAGGCTGGAGCAGGTCTGGGGCACTAGGTCCCCGCCGGGTGGCTGGGCCCTGGTGCAGTTCCAGTGCTGCGACTTTGAATACCCGATGAAGAAGAACTGGGTGACCATGGGGCACAACTCGGTGAACTCATCACAGAGTTCAGTGGACGTGAGCGTGGGCCACTCGAGCTTCATCTCCTGGTGCCACCTCAAGATCTCACACTGAGGGCAGCGGAGGTGGCCTTTGCAGGGCAGCCTCCGTTCCACCTGCACAGCCCCGGCCCAAAGCGGGCAACGCACAGCAGCGACTTCTACCTGTGTTGCCTGGGTTAGAATGGTATGTGCATGGACGGGGTGTTCCAGAGGCGCAGGGAGCCGCCGCTGCAGCTGCTAGGCATGTTCACGTTCAGCTTTGACAACACAAACATCAAGATTTTGTTCACCGCGCTGTCAAGTGAGAGGAAGGAGGGGCGGGAGGTGACAGAGGCCCCAGTGTAACACATGAAGCCCCAGATCTCGCCCCTGACCATCCATATTCTAGACGCCACGGCCCACCTGATCAGCCTCCTGCCGTCCCCCACGAGAACCATCAGTGCTGCAAACTCCTGCCCATCCAGCCTCGTGGAGAGGGGTCTTCTGGGTACAAAATGGGCCATGTAATACCATCTGACCTCAATTTAATTGCTGACAACTCGCAGCCAGAAAATGAAAAGGAAGCTTCAGGAGGAGACAGCCCAAAAGATGATTCAAAGCCACCTTATTCCTATGCACAACTAATAGTACAAGCGATTACAATGGCTTCTAATAAACAGCTCACCCCACATGAAATTTATACACAGATCACTACAAATTAGCCATACTACACGACTGCAGACAAAGGCTGGCAGAATTCATTTCACCACAATATCTCTCTCTAGGAAGAACCAGGCAAAGGCTCATTCTGGAGGATAGACTGCCTCTGAGAGCAAATTAATAGAGCAGGTTTTTAGGAAGAAATGGCCTAGGGGTGTGCCTTGCTGTAGAATACCTCTGGGACCACTCTCTTCCAAAAGTGCCCCAGAGACTCTCAATCACGCTGGAGTGCTGCCTGCACAGTCCAGTAGTATGCAGACCCCTGAGAGCCTTTTACAGGAAAGTTCACCAGACCGCAGGAGCACAAATCTGTTGCCGCACAGTCAAAAGTCACTGTCATCCAAGAGGCAAGATTTGTCCAGAGTGTCCCAGGTTCTCGGCTTTCTGGTCAGCCAGTTTTGATAACGGTACAGCGACAACTGCTACCAGCCCTAAAGCCTGTTGCCTGCACAGGGGCGGCCATGCCTTCCCAGCAGCCCATGGTGCAGATGGTCCACGTGGTCCACCAGTTGCCAGCGATGCCAGCTCCAGGCGTGGCTAGGCTAGCTCCGCAAACGCGTCTGCCGTGGCGGGCAGGCTGTGGTCACCCACGCAGCCGTGGTCCCACCTCCGCAGGCAGAGCCGCAAGAGAATGGAGACCAGAGGAAAGTCAAAGTGAAAGTAGCGCCTATCCCTGGGATTGGCGCACAGTGCTGGGAGCCGCTGGTGGGGTGATTCAGACAGCGTAGGCCACCCTTGTGCAAGTTGGTCACCCTAGTGCAGCAGGCACCTGGAGGCCAGTACCAGCTCCCCGTGAAAACTATAACTCAGAACAGGACTCACATTGTGTCCATCACTGCTGTGGCCCAGGGAAAGGGGAACAACGCAGCTACAAGCTCTTTGCCCATGTCATCGACCCACACCTCAGCGACAGCCTCCCTGCCTATGAAGCATCAGAACCATAGCCAGTAGGATGAGCTGGAACTGAAGCAAATCAAAACAGAAGACGGTGAGAGCACTGTCAATGCTGTGAAGGTGGACACACAGCCGGCAGTTGCAAAGGGAAAGGGAATCCAACACTAGACCCTGGGAGACACCTCCTGCTTTAAGGAATACCAACATTGTGGTGCCAAAAGGAGGCATTTGCTCTTGCAAGACCCTCGGAGCATGGTCTCACCTGGTGGGGGGCCCTTTGGTTGGATTTCACCTCTCAGCACTGAACATGCAATCCCAGGTGGCCTTAAAACTCCTTAATTTAAAAACAGAAATCACACTTGGAAAAAACCACACAACAAACCTTGTTCCAGCAGCCATATTGTGGTCTCCTCCTTCCCTGTCAGGCACTACTGAGTTACCACTTTTGTGGGCTCTGCTTTGAAATAAGGTAAAGCTCCAGCTCCTTCCTTGAGACTGAGCATCTCCTGAATGGCACCCATGCCCGGAGCAAGGGGACCTCACAGGGAATGGGCTGGAGCCACCACCCATTCTGCCCTCCAGGCTCTGCCACTGCAGGCCCTGGGAGGCAGACAGTATTTTTTGGTACTTTTTTTAAAATTTATTTTTATTTATTTATTCCCCCCTCATTGAGATCACTGTCTGTGTCCACTCACTGTGCACTCTTTGTGTCTACTTCTCTTCTCTTTAGGAGGCACAGGAAACCCAACCCAGGACCTCCCATGTGGGAGAGAGGCAATCAATCACTTGAGCCACCTCTGCTCCCTGCTTTGTTTTGTCTCTCATTGCGTTTCTTCTTTGTGTCTTCTTGTTGCATCATCTTGTTGCATCAGCTCACTGCACCAGCCTGTCATGCCAGCTTGCTGTCTTACTCGTCTTCTCCAGGAGGAACCAGGAACAAAACCCAGGATCTCCCATGTGGTAAGTGGGAGCTCAATTGCTTGAGCCACATCTGCTTCCCCAGACAGTATTTTATTGTTCACATTTGGGATTAGAATATTCTGAGGTGTACTTTTCTTTCTTTACAATATAATGGGGACTGACATTTCAAATCACTCCATTTTTCCTCCAGGAATTTTGGAATCACACAATAGATTTCATAAGAAATTTCATTTGGGAAAAGAAACAATGTAGTTTTTGTTTGTTTCTGTTGTTTTCAGCCTATGAAAGGTTGACTTCTGTCTGACTTGTTAAAGTTCAATTGAAGCTCCTTTGACTCCGGCAGTGTGTCATGGTGGAGCAGTTGCCTGATGCATTTCCTCACCTCTGTCTGCCATGGCACCAGCATTCTCACTGCATGTACCCTGAGGACTGAGGTGGGGCTGCAGGAAGAACTGTGGGAACTCACAGATACTCACTACCATTTCTCTTTCTTGCTACTTTTTGCTCTTTCTTTGTGTTGACTTTGTACCTGGCATAATTCTCCACTCTTATGTAAAACAAGTCTCGCTAAATATTGTTTATGTTTTAAATCATACAACTATTATTACTTCATTTAGGAAAAAGATTCAATCTTTGATCACACACCCTTTTCAAACACAGATCCAAGGCTTCTCTGTGGTCTTTGGCTATTTTAGGTGGAATCACCCAGCTCCCAGGGTGTCCAGCATCTCACCCACATGAATGTGTCTTGGGGTCCCACTTACTGCCCCTCATCAATTCCTCCAGCAAAAGCTGCTGCCACCAGGTGCAGCAGAAGCTGCATATCAGTGACAGTCCTTGGAACCAAGCACCCTGCAATTGAGGATTTGAAACATCCAGGTTGTTTCTGACTTGCAATAGGAAATCTTCCTCAACCTTCCCAAACTGAATTTGATTCCAAGGCTGACTTCTCTCTTCCAGAAAGTAAAAGCAAGGGGAAAGGAAACTAAGGTGAGTGGGAAGAGGAAAGCCTGGCCTGGCTTCAGGCCTCACACCTCAGGGGGAAAAGCACTCACCTTTCCTGAGTGTTCTGAGGGGTTAGGGATGAGCAACCATGATAGTAGAAAGAGGGCTTTGGCCTTATTGTGAATTTTTTAATGTCATCATCATAACATTATTTATTTAAATGTAGTTAGTTTGGTATTTAATTTTTTTAAAGAGAGGAAAACTTGTATTTCCCTGGTGAAATGCAATGGCTGAAAGTGGTATATTTGGGATATTTTAAAATATTTATTATTTACCTAAAGACCAAATATGATAAAGCTGTTCTAAGTATTACATGGCAATCCACAGTAAGGAAATCTCACAATGCTATTGCAGATATACATATTAAACATCATGAAATTACTGCATAATAACTAGATTTATAACTCAGCTATTTAAGCAATAAAAATGAAACCATCATGTGAATGAGGAAATAAACTACATTGAGATACCTCTTCACACCCACTAGGATGGTTATAATTTTTTGAAAATCTAAATTACCTGTTGGTGAGTATGGGCACAAATTAGAATCCTCATACATTGCAGGTGGGAATATACAATGGTGCAAACACTGGAAAATATCTGGAGAGTTCATCAATAAGTTATACACAAAGTTAGCATGTGATCCAACAATCCAACTCCTTGATTTATACCTCTGATAATTGAAATCATGTACTCAAATAATTACATACAACTGTTCATAGTAACACTATTCACAACTAACAACAGGTGGGAACAAGCAAAATATCTATCATCGAATGAATGCACAGCCAAAATATCTTATTCCA
This sequence comes from Cabassous unicinctus, assembly GCA_029593785.1. Lineage (NCBI taxonomy): Eukaryota > Metazoa > Chordata > Mammalia > Cingulata > Chlamyphoridae > Cabassous > Cabassous unicinctus. The sequence continues at coordinate 18,872 of JAQZBX010035129.1, forward strand.
TGCATTGGAAGACTGTACAGCCATAAAAAGAAATGAAGTAATGGCACAAGTGATAACATTGTCAAATATCTAAAACATGATAAGTGAAAGAAGCCAGATTAAAGGGTCACATTTTAAAAAAGAGATTCTGTTTATACACAATATACAGAATATGTAAATCCATAGAAACAGAAAGAAGATTAATGGTTGATAGAGGTTGAAGGGTGTGTGAAATGGGGAGTGGCTCCTTTTGTGGGTATGAGCTTTCCTATGGAGGTGATGAAAATGCTCTGGAACTATATAAAGCTAATGTACAACATTATGTATGTACTAAATGCCACTGATTATATTCTAAAATCATTAATTTTATGTTAAATGTATTTCACCTCATAAAAACGTGCAGATATGCAAAAGTACAGTAACTGCATATTTTATTCGAAGAAGTCAAATTCTTTGGAATGTAGATCATATACAGTTTTAACAAATCAAATTTATTGATACATACTAATAAAGCATAAATCCATCCAAAGTGTTCAATTGATGGTATTTGGTATAATCACATAGTTGTGCATTCATCACTTCAGTCATTATTAGAGCATTTTCATTATTCCAATAATGTTAATAAAAAAACAGACAAAAAACAACAAAAACTTCATTACCTCTCAATTTCCCTATGCTTCCTCTACCATACATAGCTTCTATTCTGTTTCTCTCTCTAGTTTACTTGTATTTGCATTTTATAAAAACAGCCTGATATATGCACTATTATCCATAATCATATTTCACATGAGTTTTCATTATGTTATACAGACCCAAAACATACACATTTTAATGTATAAATGTGAGTATAAACATCAATAGTTAAAACATTTTTAAACATTTATTTTCTCATATTTCTTTTTCATGCCAAAATGAGACCATATTCAGATAAAAATAAAATAAAAATGGCAAATTATAAAGAAACACTTGGGAAGTCTGAACTGAAAAATCAGAGCCTGGAAGGCCCTGAAACTGGGGGAAGGAGGGGCAGAGGGCTGCGTGGGAGCTGGAGCAGTGAAGGAGGCGGCCCCTGGCAGCGGGTTTATTTACCCCGGGGAAGAAGGGTGAGCTGGGAAGGAATGAGGGAAATGGCTTGGCAGAGGCAGATGCCACAGGGACTCACCATCATCATCTCTGCCCTGCAGTCTCAGGTTCATGGAGCCACTGCATCAGCCACAGAGGAGCCTCCACCAGGATTGCCTGCCACCACCCCTTCATCCAGGTAGAGTACTCAACTGTGTGGGAAATTGCATAAATCCTAAAAGATTCTAATACAGTGGCAATGTCTCAGGAATCCATCCCACCTCTAACTGGAGAGATGGCTGCAGGTCCTATAGCCAAAAGCTGGTGTTATATACAGGTCAAAGTAGTAAAATTTTCCTACATGTGGACCATTAATAACTTCAGTTTTTGTCCAGAAGAAATGGGTGAAGTTTTAAAAAGTTCAACATTTTCATCTGGCTCCAATGAAAAAATGTAATGTAAGTCAAAGAGCATGTCAATTTGTACAGGTTTTAAAAAATTAATTATAAAGGATTTTTCGCTTGACAAAGCTAATGGTCCCTTACCAGAAGACAAGCTTACATTATTTTGTGAGCTAGTTTTCCAGTTTTTAATGCAATTTTTGAACATGAAATGGAAGAAAATAAAAGAATCAAGTGAAAATAAATAATGTAGTCCCTGAGGTTTTTAAGGAAATGAGATTTACTTTTTACAGGGAAAGCACCAAACCTTGAAAAAATGACTGACAATTTGTTAACAGCTGCAGACAAATATGCCCTGGATCTGCTGAAGTTCATGTGTGAAGAAGATTTGTGTAGTAACTTCACTGTAGAAAATGTTGCTTATTTGCACAGTACAGAACAGTTGAAAGCACAAGCCATAGACTTTAATAGTTGCAGTGCACTTTGACAACTTGGGTGCAAAGATGGGAAAAACTGGAGCAACAGTCAAACAGGAGACATAATGGAAACATCAGCCTGGAAGTCTGTGATTCAATCTCACCCTCAAGTAGTAGCTGAAGCCTTCTGAGCACTAGCATCTGCACAGTGTCCACAGTTTGGCATTTCACCCAAAAAACTAAAACAGCCCTGAAAACTTCCATGAACTTTAAAACAATGGAATAGAGGAAATGACTGTCTGTTCCAGGTCCAGAAGGAGTCTAATACACAAAGCATAAGCAAAAGTTTTTTTCCCCTTTTATTGTCCACAGAACAGAAGCTTAAAAAGCATATTGTTTTCTTTTCAGGTGGATAATTTATGGTTTATTCTTCAGCTTTAAATTAGACTGATTATATTCTTAATCTACTTCATAGCCTTAAATTATCTTCAATGACTTCTCTTGTTTAAATAATTCTTTAATTTTTTTATTGTGCCTTGTTATTTTCACCAAGACTATGAAGAATTGCACTAGATCAATAATGCCATAATATTGATAAGTGAAGGTATTAAGTTTCAAAGGATCGTCCATTATTTTAGAAAACAAAAGGAATTTTATAAGGTTTGTCCTATGCTCTCTCAAAGGTTCTGCTTAGAAGCACTTGTGTTGGAGATTACCTGGAATGTTTCCAGTCTAAATTCTATGAAGAGTAGAGCCTGCTTACTTTCAAGGTAAGTTATGGCAATACACTGCTTCAATTAAAATTTAATTTTCATTTCAGGGGCAAACATGAAATGAGTTGATCTAAATTTTTAGTAAAATTTGTAATGTTTGTCTCTATGTTAACTGTCCAACAAACTAAGAGAAACAAACTTTTGTTTTTGTTTCTTTTTGTTTTTCTCCCAAGTTTACAATGATTGAGAACTGATCGAGGTTATGATTTCAACAAGAAGAAGCATGTTTTGTGCTGAAGTAATATTTTTAAAGTTTATAGTCACCTACATTTATATGAAGAATTCTGTACATGTTAAAAGAAGGATGATCAAATTTAAATTAAATGAGTGAGCTGTAATCAGATAAATGCTCTTTTAAATGTGTAACTTTTGTATGCTGAATGATATACTCTTTTTTGCTTTTGAGGGAATAAATCAGGTATAATTAATTGTGTCTTAACTTTTGAAATAAATTTTAAGACAGATTGAGGCCAGTGGGACATTGTGATAATTTGCTTATAGTTAAATTGTTTTGAATTTCAGATATTCATTATTGAACTTATTCATGTTTTATCACACTTTGGGCATAGCACCTGAACAATAAATGAATCCTGGACAGTCTACTCTCTAAAATCAATTAATTGATATAATTTGCTTGTGGGATGTGCACACTAATGGAGAGAACCATTAGAACATGTCAGGATGCACTTTGAACATTTGTTGTCCCCCCATTTTCTCCTTACTGTTTCAGTTATTGTGCTAACATTGCTGATGATATTGAAATTTTGCATAATATAAACAGGATAAACTATAAACTGATTTGTGAACTATTAATTATAAATGAACTTTAGCTTTAAACAAATATACTTGCTCTGTATTTGATAGCTGTATTCAGTATAGAGGTCTATTCTGGTGCATTGTCCTAGAGAAGCAGGAGAGTTCAGTGTCAAGTCACTGCAACTCATTTACTGAATAGTTAAAAGTGGCTTTCTAGGTAAGATTTTATATTTAAGCAGAAAAGAAAAAGTGTATCACTGGAAAAAATGCATACACTATATATTTTCACATATAACCTTATTCTGTTCTTCTGATTAATATTTGTTTAATTTGTTAATTTAGGTTTTGAATTCAGGACAAATGGAAAAAAATGAAGCCTCGTGTTTTAAAATAAAAAAGAAACACTTGAATTCCTTTCAGATGGCCAATTCAATTGTGAATGAAATGGTAATAAAATCATGCCATGCACTGTGTAAGATACTATAAATTTTATATAATTTCCTTTAGCAGTTTGAAATGATTTTATGAATTCCCAAAAAAGAAAGATTGTGTTTTTGAACTAGTTTATTACTGTGAGTGTGACACCTTTTGATTGCAGTAAATTAGGTTGTGAGTCCTATGATTAGATTACTTGTAAGATCAGTTTAGGGCTTTTGATTGGACAAGTCAGTGAGGCACAGGTTCAGTCTCTGTCTCCTTGCTGGGTCTGATATAAACCCAGAGACACACAGACAGACACAGGAAAAGGAGGCTGCCATATTTGATCCTGCCATGTAAGAGAGGACTAGAGAATCATTTAAGCAGGAAGCCCCAAGAGGCTGGGCCCACAGATCAGCTCAAGAGGAGATCAGTCCTCCTGTATGCCTCACAGCTTACAGTTGAACTCCAGAAGAAAGCAGAGAAGCCAAAACTGATATAGGAGGCCTGGAAAGAGACAAGCCTTATGCCTGCTTGCTCTCAGCTGAGCTCAAACCTCAGCAGAGGGAGGCAGCCATCTTGATTGAACACATGGCAGCTGACTTTGGTAAGAAAGCATCTCTGATGTTGTCTCAGCTTGGGCTTTTCATGGTCCAAACCATGTAAAGATTTTACCTGTAATAAACCCCCTGTATACATGCCAATCCATTTCTGGTACTTTGCATTAGCAGTCCTTCATCAAATTAAACATTTCCCATTATCAAAAACAAGTACAAAATTGGCTTCCAATTTTCCTTAAGATAATTAAATACATTTTTAGCCTCTTCTAGAGAGTACTATGTGGTCTCTACTCTACCATTCTCATCCTCCATTCTTTACCTGAATAACCTGTTTTATATTGGTCACACCATTATGCATGTTGAAAATGTTTATATTCATTCATCTTCCCTTTATTTTTATTTCTAGATTTATTTCAGAGAATTTCAGCAATTTATCTGTAAAGACCTGCATGTTAGATTCCCTGCTAAATCTCCAGGCCTGGGATATTTACTGGTGCACATAATCCAGTCAAAAGGCTTTATGAATGAGTAAAGAAATGAGTGAATTTTCAAAACTATCCTTCACAATGATCTTACATATCCAACATTATATGAGGGTTATAATTCTGTGATTATCTGGTAATTCAATCAAGATGAGCAGTGTGTATCCCAGAGAATGGAGCACTAATTAAGATTATTATCTGTTTAATCAAGGTGTGTCCCCTGGAATATAGCCCTTATTAGGTTTATTGAACATTTTAAAGGAATACAAAAATTGGTTATATTCCCCTTGAGAAAAGAAGCTGAACAAGATAGGACCTTGGGAGAAGAGCAAAGTACAGCTTAACTTTGCAACCTTACTCAGAACCTAGTTGACCTCACCATGTCCTCCAATTTTTCTCTTCTGACGAGTTCTCCAATCAGTAGACATGACCAAACCTTGTTTACTTACACTTTGAGAAGTCCTGACTATATTCAAACTTTTTTTTATATCTAAACATCTTACATTTTCTTGTGTCAAATTTTGCCTCACCATACTCATTTCCTTTTTTGATTATTTGTGTCCTTTTTCCATTTTTACCTTGAATCTATTCTATTGCTTTTAACTTCCTCCTCCAAGATCCTATATCTTTGCTGTTCAGTACTATCCACACTAGCCCCATGTGGCTACCAAATTTTAATTAATTAAATTGAAATAAAACTGAAAGTTCAGTTCTTCAGTAGCTCTAGTCAAATTTCAAGTGCCCAACAACCACATGTGGATAGTGTTTTTGTTAATGGACTGTGTAGATATAGAACAGTATTTTCATTGTAGAAAGTACTATTAGGCATGTTGATCTTGACTGTGGATATTTCTTCTCTTTTTATATTTATAAATGATTCATTTTTTGTTTCACTCCATTAATCCCCTTCTATGTTTTTCCTCAGTTAATGTTTTATTGTATTTCTTTTAAATTCTTAAGGTAGGGGTTTATATTATTTGGTTATTTATTTT
>JAQZBX010035130.1:0-24711 GCA_029593785.1 Cabassous unicinctus
CCGTCAGGGTGAGTTCCCCTCTCCCGTGGACTCCTAGAGCCTGTGAAGTACCCGTGTTAGTGACCCCGGTCACTGGTCTCCACACAGATTCTGTCACTTCTGGGGTGTGGCTGTTGCACTGTGTCTCTTTTAGCCTCTCAGAGGCCCTTTAATGAAGTTAAATGACTCATGCCTCCTTCCCTCTCTTCCAACTCACTCTAATTGCTCTAATTTATGTCCCCTGACAATACTCAGGCTATGCAAGTACCACTGGGCAAAGTAGGAAGGTGTCAAGTTGAAGATCCTTGCAGGCAAACACTGCCATTTCCAGTTCATGGACCTCCTCTGCAGTCAATATCGACTATCTCATCAAGAAAATAAGGCCTCAGTGTTGTGGGTGAGCAGCGGACTGTTTGAGCCTGTCAACATAATCCACGGGCCCGGATCTGTGAAAATAGGAAAAAAGAAAGTATGTAAGAGTTGCCCAGAACTAGGAAACTGGCCTCCAGGCCCCACATCATACTGTTTTATATTCACTCATTTATGTATGAATTTAAGTCTTTGTGATAATGCAATGTTAAAGATTCTGTGTGGTTAAGTTAACATGGAACCAAAGTAGAAACCAGTTATTAAGGCTCCCCTACTTCATCCTCCTTCCATCAGGCTGAAGAAAACAAACAGAAGGTCTAGAAGCAAATGCGAATTCATACTGAGTCTGCCCACGTTTTCATGAGAAGTAGCATAAACCGAGAGAGGGAAAGCTGGGTGTATGTCCCAGATGATTTGGGAAGCATCAAAACCACCCAGGCAAGCTTGCGGATTCTGCCATGGCTTATCCATTTTTCCTTCTTATGAATGGACTCCAAGGTTCATGCCAACATTTAGTGGAAAGGTCAAATCACCAGTGAAAGTCCCTGAGCTAAAGGCACACATTCAGGCTCAGCCCTGCCTCCACCTGTGAGAGCTGGGGCAGATCTTTCCGCAGTTTCCTCTTCTATAAATGACACTTTCCCTTGGACTTTCATTGATGTCACCCATGCAAAGACTACAGACCTGAGAGGTGGAAGGGAACCTGCTTATGCTGGTGCTCCCAGAAGAGAACTGATGGGCATCCCGAGTTGTGTCCCGGGGACCACGAAGCTGAGACGACACAGGTGAGTTGAGTGGAAATCACAGTCTCTAATGGAAAGTGAGTCTTGACACTGGTATTTGTGGCAAAAGCAGTCAATGTAAGCAGCCAGTAAAGTTATTTATTATGAATATTATGAAGAGGCTTCTCACCCTCTCTGTATCTCGCCTCCTCACTGTGGAGGTGGAGCTGGCAGGTGCACGGGGACCATCCATCTCCACCCCAGCCCTGCCTCCTCCCTGTGTCTTGGGGACAGGCTTTCATGCCTGCTGCCTTTTGTCCAACTCTTCAGCACATCCCCATTTCTTCTATCAATACCAGCTCAATATTTTAAAGTAGGCATGAATCCACAGTCTTAACTTTTTTTCCCTCATTCTTTGTGGACTGCACCTTTCCTGTCCTTGAATGTTCTTTGGGGGTACTGTTTGAGAAGTAGGAGGCTGCCTGCTGACCACACTTCCCATGGCTGGTGGCAAATCCTTCCTCGAAGGAGATGAGGGCAGAAATCCTCCCATTCCTCACCCCTGTCCACCGCAGACATGGACACTGGGGAGCTGAAGTGACAACCTATGCTTGACCTTGATCAGAGCTGTGTGTGAACACATCAGAACCCCTGGGAAACTCAGTTTCCAAATATAAGATGCACCTTTTTCACATGTTAATATCCCTATAATCTGGTTGCGTTATACAATCCACAGGGTCTTATCGTGTGCCATGAATTAATTGGCAGTGTTTTCTTTCTGAGTGGTATGTAAATAAGGCTGCATCCTCCAATCACTTGTCTTAGATGTGATGAAATGTGGCATTATTTGCAACTATTATGAAGGTCATGAAGGTCAAATGAGACCACAGGGTTGAACGGCCTTTGCAAGTGATAGGATGCTCCATGGCCAGATGTTGCTCCTCTCCAGGATCAAGTTCCTCATCCTTCTACCAAGGGCCTTGGACTAGACCTGAGCTGCTCAGATTTGCTCTGCTGGGTGACGGGGTGGAGGTTCTCAGGAACCCAAGGCCATTGGAACAAAGTCCTCCCAGCTGGCATGGGCATGGAAAGGCCCTGGATGAAATGTCTCCAAGGCCCTTTCCAGAGCTGACATCCTGGGATTTGCTAATGGTTTCTCTGAGGGACTTGAGAGGGCGGCCAGCACAGGCTGGGCACTGCCCACCGCCAGCGTCATGACTCACGCCCTTGCCTGTGGGTGTGGCACCCCCTGGAGTTGTGCAGGGTGCAGTCTGCATAATCACATTTGCTGGCCTTGGGTGCATCCCCTCTGTGAATTGGTTGAAATGTCCTGAAAATGTGCTGTTTGGAAAGTGGCCACTGCAGAGACAGTAGGGATCAGAGAAATGACTATCTCCCCAGAAATGTCTGCAGTGAGACTTGTGTCTCACTGCAGTGTCTACAAAAGGCAAATGGAACAAGCAGTTTGGTCTTGCTTGCATCTTATTCATGGGCAATTTAAGGGCGGGTCTGCAGTGCGATGGAAAGCCCAGCTGAGCACTTGCAGGCAGCTGTTTCTGTGAGACCCCCTGTTTTGGCATCTCCCTGGGCACCCAGCTCAGGGCTGGAGCCACAGTGGGGAAGGAAAATATGTAGATATTTTGGCTGGAGGTGTATTTTAACCCGGGAGTCTCAAATTCTAGTTTGCTACTGTCAGAGCTGGTAGCTCTTGTCTTATATGAATGAAAAGTCACCTTTTTCTGGTTGTAAAAATAATAATTAGTCGCTGTAAAAAAACATTCCAGGGCACAGCCTTGGAAAATCCAATTGGAACTGAGAGTCCTGAGAGGTGGCGGTGAGGACCTGGCTTTTCAATGCAAAGATCAACCACACGTCCCCTGCCCCCACTGCCTCGAGAGTGACCTGGAAGTCTTTAGCCCGGCATTCGAGGTGTGCTGTGGTCTCCTCCCAAGTGACAGTTTGGGGACAGGAGCCATTTCTGGCTGCCCATGATCTGCTTCCCCCCCTAGAAGCTGCCCCATTTCCTTTGGGCATCACCCCCCGCCCCAGTGCAGTGTTGCAGGGGGTGATTGCTGGGGAGGCCTCCCACCACCGAAGCTGAGGGGTGAGGCCTCCCTCTCCCCACCCTGGTCCCCTGGAGGTGAGCCCTGTACACACGTGGCCCCTACACTACTTCCTGGGACTTGGAGTCTGAGCAAGTGAAGGAAAGAAGGAAGGAGAGAACAGACGGAGCTCACTTCTCCCGGGGCAGCATCCACATCAGCCAGTTCTGGGTCTGAGGTGGCATCTCTGGGCCCCCCAGAGTCCTGAGGCTCCGCCTGGTCCTCCCCCTTCTCCTCCCATCTGTGGGGCTCGAGCTGCTGCTGGAGCCCGTTCTGCTGCCATCATCCATGTGGGTTTCTGTTGATGGCAGCCAAGAACCTGCCTGCAATGGGGCCGGCTAGCCATCCAGGGGGGGCGCTCCTTGACACCCCACACTCTCTCCATCCTCTGGTGCCAACTCTTAGCACAATCCCTCCTTTGAAACCCCCAATTCCTAAGTCAGGGGAGAAAAATTAAATGACTTTCAATTACTGGGCTTCTTTGAAACCTTGTCCTGAAGGACAGAAGAGCTCTTGTTTTCACAGTGAAAGTCTCCTTTCATGATAAGAATTGATTCGTAACATTAATCAGAGCTAATTTTACTTTTGTGGGAAGAGCAGCATCCAGACCAATCTCTAGAAATTTCTCTTTTGTAATCCCATCAAGTTATATGTAGTTTTGAGCGAGCGTTCCCATAAGCAGTGTGCCTGGTCGACTTTCAATAATGTAAGAATTTAAAAATGATTTCATTTTCTCTTCTACCTTACTTTCTCTCCTCAGTGAATTATAGAGCTTGAGAAAAATGTTCTGGGGATAACTTGTGTGATTGAGGCTCCATATCCATACAGAAATAGTGTGCTCAAGCCTGTCTACTCCAAATCAGACTGATCCATGATTTTCTTGTCTTTGTTTTAGTCATAATTCTCTGATGCATTATTTCAATTCCAGTTGGCTTAAGCAAAAAAGATTATAAGGGCTCACATTACTGAAGAGTCCAGAGGCAAATTGTCTTCAGGTAATGCTGTATCCAGGTGCTCAAAAGATGTCATTGGGACTTGGTTTCTCTACGTCTCTCAAGTCTAATTTTCTTGGACTTATTGGCTCTATTTGCAGGCAAGTACTCTCCTTATGGTAACTCGCCTCCAGAAGCCCCAGGCTTAGCTTCTCCCAGCTGAGCTGTCCCAGTGGAAAGAAAACCCCCCTTTTCTATTAGTACTAGAAAAAGTCTATAATTGAGTTTCAGTTGAACAAGTATTCTCACGTGCTCCTCCTGGAACCAACCACAGTGGCCAGGGAGAAGCAGTTCACGGATGGACCAGGCCTGGGTTACATGTCCATCCAAACCACATGGACCTAGGTGGGGGGTGGCTTTTCCAAAGGAGAATCAAAGAGCTGTTAGTGTCAAAAGGAGTGGCAGAGGCTGAGTCACCAAACCCACAGGAGCCCCTACCGCTCTGGGCCGTCCGTGGAGCCCCTGTCCGTGTGCCCCTCTCTCCTGGAGGACTTTGTATGCAGCGTCCCCCACAGCCCCTGGACAGAGCCGGCACACAGGGGCATTCACCGTGGGTCACACTGGATGGAATGTTTGAGGAGCAAGGGTGCCGACTCCTGAGCAGGGGTTCTGCAGGTGCCCCTCCCTGGGTGCCCCAAAGAGGGGGCAGCTCTCTGCCCTCCAGGGCTATGGAACACCCTTGACCATTTTTGGTTTGGCTGGAAGGAAGACTCTTGACTAAAGCATCTAGGCCAGGCCTGGTAAACGGCTCTATCCCAGGCATTTTAAAAACAAAATCAAACAAAACCTTTAGGCACTTGGAGGCCCAAGTAAGGGGGGTGATGTCAGTGTAGCTGGAAGGAAGACCAGCTCGGGGACTAGATCACCCCTGCAGAAGTGTGGCTGTGAGGGGGTTTCATGGAGCATGGAGGTGAGACGCGCAGGCTTCAGAGTCAGGCCACATGGGTTCAAGTCCTGGCTCTGCCACTTACCAGCTCTGCGGCCTTGGCTAAGTCACGTAAGCTCTGTCTCAGTTTTTTCATCTGAAAAATGTCTCTGACAATAACATCCACCTCAGAATGCTGGGAGGATTAAACGAGTTCACACGTAGGTAGTGCAGCAGTGGTCGGTGCTCAGGGACTGCTACCTGCCACTGCACTGATCACAACTACCCCTGAGATGGGCTTATGTCCACCTCAAAGACCCAGAAACTGAGACACCAGGTGACAAACATCACCATTTATGCTGTCTCCTGATCACCTGCATTAGGAATAAAGGAGAAAATAGAGTGTCCAAGACAATATGTTTTGAATGCCCCACTCAGTGCTATCACATGATCCCTTTCTATGGCATCACATGAATTAATGAACTCCCAATGCCCAGTGGTGTCTTTGTAGAATGCAGGCGAAGAAGGGAATGAGTGCCAGGCTCTGTGCAAGTGTTCTACTTGTATTATTTTCTTTGCTATTATGTCAAGCTATCTGGTATCATTCCCATTTTATGGATGAGAAAACTGACATTTAGAAATGTTCAGTAAATTGCCTAAGGTCATTGTAGCAGTTTGGTATTATTTATGAATTCCAAAAATAGGTATTGGATTATGCTTCTAAACTGGTCTGTTCCTCTGGGCATGATTTAAATTATGATTAGGGCTTTGATTGGGCCAGGTCAGCAGGACATTGAGTCCCTGCCCCTTGGTGAGCGGGGACTCAGAGATAAAACTACATGGCAGAGCAGAGGAGTTAGTTGGAGTTTTGATGTTGGGGTTCTGATGCTGAGTTTTCATGCTGGGGCCCAGGGAAGTGTGCACACAGAGGAGCTTGGTCGTGAGGAAGAAGAGAAGGCCCATGGAAAAGAGACGAGCCGTTTGCCTGATAGTCTACAGCTGGCCTTGTGGAGCTAGCAGTGGCGCTGAGCCCACAGACAAGCAAGCCCCAGGAAGAGAGGAACCCAGGAAGCCCGAACCATCACAGACATCGGCAGCCATCTTGCTCCAACACGCGGCAATAGACTTTGGTGAGGGAAATAACTTATGCTTTATGGCCTGGTAATTGTAAGCTTCTATCCCAAATAAATACCCTTTATAAAGACCAACAGATTTCTGGTATTTTGCATCAGCACAGATGTATCAGAAAGTATCAGAGCTGGGATTTGAATCCATGCCAGTCTGATTCCCAAGGCCCTGTAGTTTCAACTCTATCCCAGTTCTTCTTCAAAGGATCACAAGGGAAGCCAAGGGCACTATCCATCTCTTTGGTGGATTATGGGCCACTGGATGATCATGTGGTGTCTGTTTTTATTAAGCTCATTTTAAACATATTTCCAAAGCTTTTATTACTCACAATCTGTGGCATATTATTTTATGGTAATTGGGAACCATTTTTGGTGAATTGGGAGCCATGATCCACTCTAAACAGCTCAATGAGAGAGAATATGACATTGGCTTTTCCCTGGAGTTGTTAAGAGTCCTTGTTTTAATTTCTCCTTTTTTTCCAAAATGTTTTCTTCAAGAGCAACTTTCCTTGATCTTGGGCAAGGCCTGGATGATGGGCTACACTGACAGAGCTGTATGTCTAAGACAATCCTGATCACTAACATTCTGTACCTCTGGGAAACGATTGGTCAGGCCCAATTTCTGATCCAGAGACCAGGTTACAGCTGGGGATTTGGGGGACTCCAGAGCCACATACCAGAGCCATTTTTTCAGAGTCAGATTGACTCAAGTTTTCTCAAACTTGACAGATGTTCTAATCCCGTGGGTCTCCTCTACCCGCCCATGTCAGTGTGAACAAAGGAGAGAAAGAAAAAGCTGAGCAGGAGAGGAACCATCTGTCTTTACCCTCAGACCCTGGTAGCCCCTTTGTCTGACAAACGCTTGCTGACGAAAGGGACCTGGGCAGAGAGAACATCCTGACTGGGAAGAACTTAAAATGATCCTGTGAACTCGGCAACCCTTCTTCAGAGCCTTGTGAAGATCACTTCTCAACCCTTCACATGGAGAAAGGAGCAATAAAGAATCAAGCCTACTTTGAAATGCATTTGACAACATTTAAAATCCATCAAAGCAGACTTAAGTAACATTAAAAAAAAATTAATCTTGAGCCCCGAATTCTGCCATCTCAAATTCCTTGACTTTTCTGCTTCAGATAACCAATGTGCTGGACGCAGGACCCCTTTCCTCCAAGACCCTGCGTGTGACACGCCTTTCAGCCTGGGTGGGTAGGGAGCTCTCATCATCACGAGTTCTTAGACAAGGGAGCCCGAACTTTCCCTGGCCTTTCCCCAGGTCCTGTTTCCCTTGGGCTCTGAAATCTCTGCTGTCAAACCCTGGGAGACAACCACAGAAGGGCCTCTCCCGGCCCTGTCTCCCATCGCACCCCCTTCCCTCTGGAACATGGGTGCGCTGTGGCTTGAGTCATCCACATGGATTTCAGGTATCGCTAAGCTGACGCTGCCCAGGGTTCACTCTGCCCAGCTGCGTCCCCAGCAGGGCTGCACGAGGCACACAGAAAACCAAGGCTGGGATCTGATGAAACCAAGGCCCAAGAAGGAGCAAACTCAAACAGAATCTCAAAGGGATCCTCTGTGGTGAGTCTGAGCACCTCTGAGGCCAGCGGCAGGCTCTCGAAGGTCCCTACGTGTGTTTCGGGAATTCCTGTTTTGTACCAGGAGACCCTCCAGGCTGGACTTGAAACTGGCACCTCTAAATGAACCAGCATTTTGAATTATTTGTATCCTTTCTTTCTTTTTTTAAGCGAATTACATGTTCATAAGGGATAATTGGACATGTAAATAGGGATTTTTTTTTTTTTTTTTTTAAAGTATAAGTTAAAAATTCTACAGGTACCAAAGGTACTGGGTGAAAAGTCTTTCTCTCACCACTGCCCCTTGAGTTCCTGGCTCCCTTCTTGGAGAAACCAGCGCTGGGCCTGGTGGTGGAGGGGGGCAAGCAGCTGGATGGTATTCTAGGGCAACAGGAAGCAGCAGGAGTGTCCTGGGCTTGTTCTGATGTCTGTGCTTGGACTGGCTTCCTGGAGGAGCCCAGGGACACAATCGTCCCCTCAGATGAAGACCGATCAGGCTGCGACCCCCACCCATTTCTCGGCCCTTCTCTGATTAGGATCCCCTTGCTGCCCCCACCCCCCATTCTGCCCATGGCAGAGTGGAGATCCGTCCTTTCCTAGGGCAGTTCCAGCCTCACCAGCAGGGCCCACCCCGGGATGCTCAGAGGGTTCCCTGCATCATCCAGGGCCCTGCTTGTCTGGAGGCAGATGTCAGTGCCCCCATCATCACCCCCCAGAGCTCCATTCACATCCCTGAGCCCACCCTTCCTGTAGCAGTACATTCTCTTTGGTTCTCCTCAGGGCAAATGAACCTCTGCGCAAACTCTGCCTTCAGGTACAACTGGGCTGTGCCGGCTGGTGGGACCGGGTGTTAGCCCTGGGACTCATCTGTGTCCCTGCTGGCTGGTGCAGAGCTGCTGCCTCCATCCCCACGGCCACCTCTCACTGGTGCCCCTAAAATTCAGCAGCTAAGGGGCATCACAGCCTGGGAGGGGCCTGGAATCCTTCACCCGAGCTGTTGGCAGCGTCCAAGCTGACAGGCCAGTGCCAACTGGGACTAAGGAATGGGGAGCAGGCAGAGGGGCTGCAGCCCCCCTCTCTGCTGTGAATGTGAACTGACCCCAGAAAGGGTCTGAGTCTTCCCCAGAGCCTGACATGGACCTCACGGAGGCTTCCAGGTCTTTACATGGACCCTGACTGTCCCATGGGTCATGAACAGACCACGGAGGCCCCACCTCACTGCCTGGGAATGACCGTCAGTGCCAGGCAGGCCCTGGACAGCCCGGGAAGGGCCGTCACCCCACACGACCCATGTCTGGGTCCTCCCTCCCCACCGCGACTTGAACCTGCCCACTGGGTGCAGGTCCTCGCAGGAAGGCCGGTCCAGGGAAGGCACGACCACGCTCAGGGGCGGCCTGCGCTTCCCTCCGGACAGAACACATGTGCCCGCCTTCCTCTGATGGCAGGAACGGTGCTCGTGCCAGACGCCCAGCAGCAGGGAAAGGGGTGAAGCCCAAGGTGGGAAACAAGAAGCACTGCCGCCTCGCCAAACACGGGGGCCGTGTGTCAAATAGCACAAGCTCCGTGATGGCGGCCCGTGGGGACGTCTGCGCTCAGAGAGCTCAGATGCTCTGTTTTATGGGATGCCAGGAAGGCAGTGAGAAGAATGGCCCCGAGTGGAGCCCTAAACCAGAGCCTCGGGCAGCGCTGGGATCTGGCAGGCGACGCAGTGCCTGTTGTCCCTGCCTGAGACTGCGGGCCCTGGCGCACAGTAGGTCACCCCTGCCTTAGCTGTGGCTGGTTGACGGAAGGTCTGGGCTGGATACAAGCAGGAAACGGCCTCATTTTTCTCCAGCTGCTGCTTTCCAGGGGCTTCTGTTAGGCAGGGCTGGGGTAGGGAGAGGTGAGCAAGGCTGGGCGCAAGGTTGCTCAGACCTGTCTTTATTTAAAATTTTGATTTTTTTCTCATAATGGATCTTTTGCATTGAGTTTGATTTTAAAAACTGCCTTAAATATTATTTGATTACTGAAATTTTTGCTGCCTGCTTAAATCTTATTCCCAAAATGAGTGCCTCACTTGCCTCACCCTAGCCCTAGTTCTGCTCTCAGGTCTCTGGTCCCTGCTTCTTGAAGACATTTGGGGCAGATTCCATAGGTTTTGGGGCACTTTATTTCCAAGAACAAGCTCATCAATTATTATAACTCTCCTTCAGGTGTTATGTTTGTGCCATGTTAAGTCTATGCTGGTCCAAATCTAAATTTGTCTCCCATCCAATCCCGAGCTTCTCCCTGCCCGCAGCACGGGTCTCACTGAGGCCGCCTGCTCCTTCTCCACTCTCCCTTCTTCCCCTGCTGCCCTCGGCAGGAATGTGGATGGAGGCACGGCATAGGTGGAAGGGTCTTTCCTCTCTTGATGTCCCTGATGACTGCTATGTGGCAGGTGAACCCACGTTGGCTCTCTCCTGTGGTGCATTTCATTCATTCAGTCACTCATGGCTTCACTGAATAAAGATCTACTTAGCCCTGGAATACTTGGCACTGTTCTAATCCCTGGGGGTGTAGTGATGAAAAAAGACAGTCAAGATACCTGCCCACTTGGAGCTTTTATTCTAGTCAAGGGACATACAAATTAAAAAAAAATAAACATGTAAATTATTTAGCATGTTATAGGGTTCCAAGTTCTGTGGAGAAAGGGAGTGGGGCTGTGTGGGTGAGCTCCCCTGGCTTTCCGCAGCCCTTCTCTGCACCCTCAGGTCTCGCCTCGCTGAGAGCCTTCATGTGAGTGTCTTCTGTTTTATGTGTGTCAGAAGGAGGCAGCATGAGGCTTCTCTCTCCTCCACAGGGACTGTCATTTGACCAAACCTGCAGACACCATGACAAAGAAGAAACAGCTCAGCTAAAGTGGCTCAACAAACCCACGTGGGACGATTTCAGCACAGGGACCCAAAGGCCCAAATCGCTTGCACAGCCACCAGCCAGCCAGTTAATGTTTGTTGACAATGTGCTGGGGAATGTGCATGAACTGACAGGTTCCTCGCTGGCCCTCAAGGAGGTTACAGTCTAGAAGGGAAGACAGCCATTAAAAGAATAACTATAAATGAGCATAACATATTGGTGAGTTTGTAAAATGCTGCGAAGTAAAAATCGGGGGACCTGAGAGTCTTTCCTGGGTCCAGGGACAGGTCTCAGGGTTTTGGAGTTGGGAATGTAGGGAAAGCCTATTGGAAGGCAGACATGGAGGGTGACAGGCACTAGTCAGGTGTCTGCCATGGTGGAAGAGTGTTTCAGGCAAAGGGAACAGCATGTGCAAAGGTGTGGAGGTGGGGAGGATGGCATGTGTTCTGGGAATTTAGGAACATCCCGCAGGCTGGAGCCTAATGCGGAGAGGGGAGGATGGGGAGCTCTGCAAAGCACAACAGGTGACAAGACCCCAAATCAGGCCGGGTCTTTCTGTTTAGAGGAGCTGTGATCAGGCCAGTTCAACAGGACCAGAGAGGAGGAGGGAAGGCCGAGAGGAAGGCCAGGCCAGATGGCACTGGCATTGCAGGCTGGCAGGGGGTCAGGAGGGCCTAGGGCGATGGGAGGGTACTGGGGGGTTTGAGGAGGAGTGACATTTGGGGATAAGGTATATCCTGGGAATCTCAATAAAGTAAATTCATAGTTTGAATGCTAACAAGACATTTGCACATGCAGAGAGAAATGGGGGGCTTTCTACAGCTGTGTGGTAAGATCACAATAAAGTCCTCAAAACTCATTTTTTAAGGCATAATCAAAATGATAACTTTATTTTTCATATTGTGGTATTTGTGCATTTTAATGTTGGTAGAGCACAGAAAAGGTTACCAAGGGGCAGGAGGATGTGAGAGGCATCAATTTAAAACCAAACCATCAATTTTTATACTTTCCAAAGTAATTTCACTTCTGTGTTTCCTTCTGAAACACAAATAGGGAATGTTAATGAATACCTTGAACATTTCTTTCCTTAAATCATATTATGAGCTTAGACATTAGAATTTTTATTGAAAATAAAAGTATCAATTATTAAAGCACCTATATATTTTATGAAGTATCCTATATTTTACAAAAATTTCCAGAGAATACTGAGTTTACCTGGTAGCTGTTTGCAACTTCAAATACTTTTTTCCTTTCAGATTTTAAAAAAGACATGCTCAGTTCAGAAAATCTGGAATATTGCCAACAACTATAAAGAAGAAAATGAAAACTACCCATAGATTATGTACAGTTATACAGCCCACAGATTACCACTACTGGAGTCTTGGTTTACCTTTTACTCAACTATTTTCTCTGAATGTGGGTGTGTGTGGTGAGAGCACTGGTTTTGTTGTTGTTGTTGTTTTATCTGGTACCAGGGATTGAACCCAGAATCTCATACATGGCAAGCAGGTGCTCAGTCACTAAGCTACATCCGCTCCCCTTGGGTGTTGTTTTATAGCTTGCGTCTTTTTCACTTCACATGATGTCATAAGCATTTTCCATGCTATTAAAAATTTCACATAAATGCACTGCAAAATTACCTTCCCTTGTCTGCAGAATCCATGAACGGTTCTCCATTTCCTGTATTGTTGGACATTTGTATTGTTTTCTATATGTGTTATTATAACTAATGTAGCAATGAGCATCTTCATACATAATCTTGGTCCACATTTTGATTATCTTCTTAAGATAAATTCTGATGTGTAGAACGACTGGGCAGGGAGTAAATCCATGTTTAAACTCTCTGTACGTCCACCAAATTGCTTCCGGGATCTCGGGCCTGATGACACTCATGCGTTTACTGCCCATGTCACTGCGTCCTCACAGGCACCAAGTAGTACGTATTGAAAGTATTCGTGTGCTTTGGCTCATCCCATCTCATATGCTTCGCTGTCATTGTGATTTGCACTGGCACCAGCCAGTTTTCCCCTCTCAGAGCCGAGGGGAATGTACCTTTAAGCCGCTGAGGAATCTACATCCCAGGCCGACCATGAGTCATTTGTGCCCCAGCAGCCTCGACCGACCGTGTGAGAAATACCAGCACCTCCGTGTGGGGAGAATTGTGGTCAGGGGTTCAGGGCAGACAGGGGCTGCTGTGCCCAGAGCCCGCCACCTGTTCTCTGAGGGGGAGCTGGGGCCTTGGGCTCTGGTCCTCGGGTGCTGCAGGTGGTGCCGCAGTGAGGGGTGGTCTGTGGTGTGTCCTGGCCCCCCTTTAGGGAGGACACGTGCAGCCGTGTCTGTGTTGCCCGCCCATTGTTGCAGGGTCCCCTGGCGCCCAGCCCTGTGGGCGACCATCTCCAGAGACCACATCAGACAATCATGGCACCGAGCCCTGCCAGCCTCTCCTCTCAGGCAGTTCCT
The DNA here is from genome assembly GCA_029593785.1 of Cabassous unicinctus. NCBI lineage: Eukaryota > Metazoa > Chordata > Mammalia > Cingulata > Chlamyphoridae > Cabassous > Cabassous unicinctus. Next base: position 13,062 of record JAQZBX010035130.1, read on the forward strand.
GGAGCCGATTTCACGGCCCATTCAAAGGGAAGATTAGGGGGCCTTTTCTGTTTCATGTGCTGACGGATTTAATTCACAAGGCACTTGGTCAGCAGGAGTGCCCAGCAGAGCCTGGCTCCTACAGTGTTTGCAGATTTACCGTTCTGATTAAAACCACCCAAACCTCACAGGGTACTGTCGGGGTGGACAACAGAAGTCACACCGGGCGCCCTAACTGGACAGCTGACCAAGTAAACTGAGGCTCGGGGGGCGGGGAGTGGAACAGTGAATGTGTCTGACTCATTTCATGAAATGGATGCATGAAGTGACACTTGACAAATGATGGAAAATCCAATGTCCCTTAAGACGGCTGTTCTTAAATAGGATGAATGTTTAGGTAAATGTTGTAAATGTTATTCGCTAAGGGTTGTCAGCCCCAAGGACTTCAAGCTCCTGACCTTGTGGATGCCCCCCCCGCCCCCATGCTACAGCCCTTCCCTTTCCCGCCATAATGTGCTCCTTCTGGAGAGCCCTGAGGAAAGCCACGGCAGCCCTCAGGTCACAACAGGGCGACACGGCGCGAGCGGGAGACCCAGCGGCTTGACGTTTGGCGGGAGGTTTTAGGGAGGGCACACAAACCACAAGCCTGAGATCAAGATGCCGGTGCCCCTGCCCTGGGTCCCCACGGGTCTCCGTGGTGGTCCCGTGAGGAACTCATCTCCCTCTTGAGCTTCTTGATGCTTCCGAGGCCTCCGCAGCCCTGTGGCTCTTCAGAGATGCTCCGGGAAGGAGCCTGCTGGGGCTGAAGGCTCGGGGGGACCTGTCCCGGGTAAGAGGTGGTGGTTGCGTCACTCAGGGTCCTGCGGTGGCAGCGACAGACTCCACGTGAGATACTGATGCGAGGACGAGAGGCCTGACCAGAAGGCCTTGGAAGGGCAGGAACCAGGGCATGCCGGGGGCTCTGGGCAGCGGGGGCCATGGGAAGACGTTGCCGATGGGGAAGACCCATGTGACACAGGGCGAAATAAATGCCCCAAGGAAAATCAAGGTGGTGTTCCCAGAGAAAAAAGCAGCTGGAAGCACCGATGACCACTCCCCGGTTCCTCCTTCCCAACCCCGTCAAGGAACCACCAGGGTAAGAAGCCAAAGCCGGTGGGCACCTCGCGGGTCAGCTGGTCAACCTCCTCACCGCACAGGTGGAGCCCTGGGCCAGGAGGGGCGTGGCCAGGGCAGGTTGGCAGGAGCAGGGGGCGCTGGGGCCTTGGGCTCTGGACCCCTCCATGGCCAAACCCCTCGAATGCTAAGCCATGGTCCTCCCAGATGGAGAATGGGGTTTGGACACGGAATGAACCTATTTTTTTAGGGCTTGTTTTTTCCAAAGGAAAAAAGAGCAAATAATCGCTCTTCTTTGCTTCAATGAGCGTGCAGAAAGGAATGTAACATTCACGCGGAAGTACGGAAAAGCCCGAGGGGACTTCTGGAAGCTCCTGGGACCCTCCTTCTGTTTTCCTTACCGTTTCCTCAGCAGGCAACAGCTAAGCCTGAGGTGACAGTGAATGCTACTTGCAAGCATGTTAAGAAATGGAAATTTCAGATGTTACTTTTTAAGTCCCCCAGGTGTACAGAAGGTTGGTTTCCCCTAACCATCTTTCCACCAATGTTTATTGAGCACCTGCTGTGTGCGCACCGTGCGCTGGGCACAGGGCGTCCAGCAGTGGGCAGCAGGAAAGATCCACGCATGGGGCCGACATCCTCCTCGGGGCTCGGTAAGTAAGAACTGGACGGACCAGAGAACGTCAGCGGGTGAGGAGCTGAGGAAGCCGGACCGGGGTGACGTGATTGAGGGGAGGGGGTGTCGCCTTAGAGCTGGAGGCCAGGGAGGGCCTCCCTGAGGAGGGGCATTTGAGCTGAGACCCGGAAGGTCAGGGCTGGCCCTAGGAGGATCTGAGAGGAGAGGATTCCAGGCAGAGCCAAACCTATAAGCAAGATGCTGCCGTAAACTTTCAGTCAATAGCACTTTGCTTTTGGGTAAACTGTGCTTCTCAGATGTTGGTTCTTTTCCCTGCCCAAGTGTCCGCCCCCTGTGTGTGGAGGGCGTTGCTGGGGCAGCCACTTTGCTGCCGACTCCCGCAGTGGGCATCCAGCTGTCCCAGCGGATAATTTGCATCATTTCACCTTCCTCTTTAGCAGATGCAGGGCGGCAGTTTCTAGAACTCCACCCCTGTGATAAGTTCTTCCAAATTCCAAGGGTTTTGTCCTTTGAATGGGATTCTATTTATTCATTCGTTTACTCATTCATTGCACAAATATGTTGAAGTACCTACTATGTGCCAGGAAGCGTTCCAGACACTAGGAACATTGCTGCGGACAAACAAGTCTGAAAAGAAGGGTCCCCACCTTCGTAGAGCCTATACCCTAATGTAGAGACACAAAATATACAAATCAGTAAAGATTGAGTATGTCAGGCTCTGGGCTGTGCTTTGGAGCAAAATAAGACAGGAGAAATGGGTGGGGTGTGTGGAGGATGTGGTGGGGTTATTTTAACAAGTGACATTGAGAGGGAGCAGCCCTGAGGCTATCTGGGACAGGAGCTTCCCCAGTAGAGGGAATGGCTGGCTGTGCAAAGGCCCTGGGGTGAGCATAGACCTGGCATTTGGAGGCATAGCAAAGTGGTCAGTGTGGCTGGAGAGGAGAGAGTGAGGGTTGGGGAGGCAGAGAGGAGGGGATGACTCAGGCAATGCCCCGCAGGCCACTGTGAGGACTTGGCTTCTACTATCTGCCAGGTGGAAGCCAGCAGAAGGTTTTAACCAGAAGAGCCTGACTTATTTATGTGTGCTGTCACAGGCTCATTTGAACCCACTTCTCTCCCAAGGCTGGGTAGTCCCTGCTGTTCAGGTTCCCGTTTGGCCACTGACTTACGGTGCTCCTGGCCCAGCCCAGGGCCTCTCATTTGTGGCATTTCTCACGTTCCTGCCATCCCGAGTCTGGGCTGTTTATGAGCCTCATTATACCTTGTCACAAGAATGAGTTGCAGCAAATGGCTCATAAAGCATCTCTTTAAAGGTCAGTGGTCACTGGCAAGGGAAAAAAGGGCCACTGGGCGTCATGTTCTCCTTGATGAGGTAGATTTTTCAATTAAGTGAACCTAAGAGTCACATGTCTTTACAGGTACCAGGTTTGGTTACTAAGCAGCCAAGGAGGCCTTGGGGTGTCTTGGAGGCTGGACCCATCTGCTTCAGGTGAGCTACAAGTGCTTTTACATAAGCCACCCCAGGCAAGGGGGCAAAGGTTGAGGGATCCCTGAACTGGCTTCTTGCTGGGATGGGTGAGCTCCGTGTGTGTGCAGAGGTGCTTGTGGAGGGATCCTTGCTCTGGCAGCTGGTGAGCTCCGCGGGGCAGGAGGACGTCTGTCCTCTTTGTGGACTCAGCATCCACAGCACCTGGCACCAGCTCCTGGCCACAGCACAGGCAGCTGCTGATTGAACTCACGTTACACAGGCCCTGCTCAGGGGCCCTGGGGCATGTAGGGAAATCAGCTTGAATGCATTCCTGGGCCACAGCTCACCAAACTCACAGCACTTCCTGGTCAGCAGGCTTCAGATGGTGCCTGTGGATTAGTCAGTATGAGAATCGCAGCTGCTGCAACACCCACCCCCAAACCTCAGTGAGTCACACACATTTGTTCTTTCTTGCGCTTGTCCCAGTCTGACTGGATGGGGGCGCGCTCCTAAAAGGAGCTCCTCCAAGTGGTTCAGGGGTTCAGGCTCCTTCAATCTCATGATGTCACCATCTTCTACTTGTGGCTCCAAGGTCACTGTGTAAGGGGACAGAAGAGGTTTGTGAAGAGGGTTTTTTGGCCCACCCTGGTGTTGTCCTTACACCCCTTGCACCCCCATTCTCTTGGCCAGGACCCAGGCTCATGGCCCCAAGTTCGCTGCAAAGGAGGCTGGGAAATATCTTCCTGTGTGCCTGGGAAGAAGAAATGGGATTGGTGGGCAGGGGGCCAGTCTCTGCCACCCCTGGTGCCATTGGCAGCACAGGAATTGGGAATCAGCTGTTCCTTCATCCAACACACCCTGTGCTTTCTGAGTAGACCAGGTTCCAGGCACTGGGGACCTGCCATGAACAAGACAGACATGGTCCCTGTCCCCATGGACCTTCCATTTTTGTGGGGGAGAGACAATAAGCCAATGAAGAAAAATAAAGATTTAGTATTATGTAGCTGTAACACAGTTAGTGGTAAGTACCAGGAAGGAAAACAGGAATATGAGGGGCTGGAGCGAGATGGACATATTTCACAGACGGTGGTCAGGCTGGCTGCTCTGAACTGGGGCCAATGAGCAGGGACAGGAAGGAAACGAGGGGCAGCTCAGGGATCGTCAGGGAGGGAGGCTTCTGGGCAGAGGGAACAGAAGTGCCCGGGCGCTGAGGCGGGTGTGTGCTTGGCGTGTTTGAGGACCAGGGGTCGGGGTGGCTGAGGGAAGGGAGGAGGGCGGGGAGGAGTCAGAGAGGTCGGAGGGATGCCGGTTCCGTGGGCCTCGTGGCACAGATTCCTTCTGAGCGCAGTGGGAAGGTGCATACTTGTGTCAGAAGCAGCCCTCTGGCCACTGTGAGAATGGCGAGAGCCAGGGCAGGGAGAGCAAGGAGGGGTGACCGTGTCCTGGGTCATGGCAGCTTGGTCCAGGTACTGGGCTAGGGAATGGCCTTATGGGACGCTCGTAACTGTTCCCTTCTCCTCACATCTGTGGCTTAGGTCATCTTCTTGGGCATAGGAGACCCCCAATAAATATTAAGTGAGGCTCATCTGAACATCTTGCTTTACAAAAAGTGTTTGAGAAATGGAAGTGTGAATGAATTAATATACGGTCTGATTCTTAGTAGAGGTAAGAGCAAATTATGGTCACTTTGCTCAAGGAGAATGTTCAAGGGAACTTAAATTTTCCTCAGGACATGGGGAGGTCACTTCCTCTCTAGGCCTCTGTTTCCCCATCATTAAAAAGAAAGGGTGGGCCAAACAATCTCAGAGGACTCTTTTGGAGATAAGCCCCTGTTATTCTATGGTAACATCTTGCAAAGTCTTAAAGGGAAAGGGGATAAAATTCTGTTACTCCTTCAGAGGGCGTGGGGGACACCAACAGCAAACTCTCTTCCATCTTGCTGCTCTGCCATCTTTACGGAATGGCTTCCCCCATAAGGTCCATGATGGTGCACCACCATGTCCTCAAGCCAGCCAGCAGGAAGGGGAAAGGGCAGGTGAAGGTCACAAACCCTCCCTTCCCTTTAAGGGCAGGACCCAGCAGTTGTGCGAGTACATCTCTTTCCCATTGGCCAAGGCTACCCCTAACTGCAAGGGAGTTTGGGAAATGTAGTCTTTATTCTGGACGGCCATGGACCCAGATGAAAGTTTATTACTGTGGCCAAAAGGAGAATGGATACTGGAAGATAGTAGTAGCCTCTGTCCACCAGTGCTCTCCTTGCTGCAGCCACACTGGCCTCCTTTCTGTTCCTCAAACAGCCCAAGCGCTTTCCTGCTGCAGGGCCTTTGCATTTACCTCTGTCTGGAATGCCCTTTCTCCAACTCGTTGAGTGCTCACTCCTTTTCCATTCAGAAGGGATCCCTGGGTGCCCACCTTGTGCATGCTCCGCTGTGCTAAATTTTACATGCCAGGGGCAGAGGTCTCTGCTGTGTTAAAATTTCAACTGTGATCTTAATATAATAGGCCGAATTCTTTCTGCTCCTTCCTGCCCACTTCAGGTTCAGAATCTCTGAGAATTAATAACTTCTATTCTCTGGAACTCTGAAAGGAACATCTTCTCTAAGGTCTGGCTGTAATCACAGTCTGAGAAATCTGATATTAATAATAACCTGAAAGAAAAATATGAATTAATTCCAAGATTATGATCTAGGAAACAAAGGTTCTGAAGAGATTTGTAAGCCTAATAAAGGCAAAAGGGTGAATTAAAAGGAAATATGTGGGGTGGAAAAACTTTTCATTAAATAAAACCCTACCTCTTTGGTGAGTTAATTGGTACAAACCTTCTGGAGGCAATTTGGCAATATGCAGCAGCTGCCAAATAAAAGTGCATAACTTTTGGCTCTAAATTCCATCTATAAGAGTTTAATCCAAGGAAATAGTCAGAAAAATGTGCCAAGAATTTTTGTAACAGGAAAGAATTATGAAAGTTTGAATGCCCGTCAGTGGTGCAGCAGACTGCTGGTCCTCTGCCCTTACACTAGCCTCTCCTCTCCCCAGTGGCTGAACACATGCTATATTTTCTCAGCTTCCCTTGCAGTAAGTTGTGGCCATGTAAACAAGTTCTAGCAATGGGATGTAATGAAAGCATTTGGTGGTGGTTTCTGGAAACTGTCTCATGTGACAGCTAGCTTCTGCCTTTTGCTTCTTTTCTTATTCATTTTTTCCCTCTGCCCTGCTTCCTGGAATGTAGATGTGAGGGCTGGAGCTCTTCCTGCCATTTTGGTCTGAGAGGATGAGGCTTACCTCTTAGGAATGGTAGAGAAATTCACTGGAGGGAAATGGGGTCCCCCTAAATTTTTGCAATTCCTGTACTGCCAATACCCAATCTTCATTTCTGTGAGAAATAAAGTCTGTCTTAACTAAAGTTATATCTCTGTTAGATGCAGCTGAAACATACACTAACTTGAGAAAAGTAGAAAATCTATTGCATGCATGGTATATTCACATATGCCTGTATTAAAAAATAATAATGAGGATCCATAGTTCTCAATGTGGAAATATGTTCATAAAAATACTGTTCAGTGAAAATGAAGCAGATTTATACCAGTATGTATTAAAAGCATTATTCCCATTTTCGTAAAGCAAAAAGTACATGTGTGTATATTGTGATGTTTCCATTAGGTATATTCGTGTGTGTGTGTGTGTGTGTACAAATTGGGAAGATTTGCACCAAAATATTAATGTTGATTATCTCTGGGTTACTGGGTCTGTCAGTGACGATTTTTCTTTGAGTTTTACTCTATCCTTGAAGTTTAAAAATGAGAGTGAGACTTTTATTATCTGAAAAAATATTGCAATAATTTTAAAAAGTCTCTTATTTAACCAGATTGGATCTGAGAGCAGTGTGAGAGATTCTCTTGTTGATGTCACTTTCCTTTCACAGGAAGGGACACAGCATGTCAAGAAGCCAGATAGGCCTCCTTTCACAGTCTCCCCACCTGCAGCGAGGACAGTGCGTGTCCTTAGGGCAGGGTGTCGGGACGGGGGCACAGAGAGATGTTCAGAGCCTGGGGAGCAGAGCAGGGGTGACTGTTGCTTTCTCAGGGTGGTCTCATCTCAAGTATATTTCATAAAATTTCACCTCGGAGGATTTCTAATTTCTCCTTTTTTTTCTTCTTCTTCTTCCCTGAATGGCTAGATTTTAGTGGAATACCAACTAATATCTTTGGAAGCACAAAATGCACAAGAAATGTGCCATTTACAAGTAGGTTACACACAGCCACATAATAGCAAACATTTCATGGGGCTGACGGGAGGATCACTTTGAAGAAATGAGCATTCTTTTTTACTGGGAGTGATATATGCTGTTACCTATCCTTGGTGATAGAAAACTGGTAGCAAAAATAAGTTGAAAAATACACTTGGCTTGGTATAAACCAAACATTATTTCAGACCACAAATTATATCATGGGCTGACTTTAAAGCAAAACATTTAAGAACAAGCCTGACATCAGTTTGTGTTTTTTAAAATATATATTTTTTAAAGTTGCGAACTTACAAAACAATTGTGCACATGTGTGGAATTCCATACAACACCCCTCCACTAACACACTACTTTGTTGTGGAGCATTTGTTACAAATTATGAGATAATATCATCAGACTATTACCACTAACTATGGTCTATAGCTTATATTTGATATATTTTTTTCATACTTCCTGATTATTAACACAGTACATTTTTGGCATTGATGAAAGAATATTACAGTATTGCTGTTGACTACAGTCCATAGGTTACATTATTGTATTTTCCCCATGCTTCTCCACATTCTAGAACAATTGTACATCACCACTGCAAGGTGAGTGTAACTTTTTTTTTTATTTTTAAAGATGCCTTAGATTACATAAATATTACATAAAAAATATAGGGGATTTCTGTATAACCCATCCCCCCTCCCCCAGGTCCCCCATCAACAACATCCTTCATTAGCATGGTACATTTGTCACAATTGATGAACACATATTGAAGCATTGCTACTAACCATGGTCTATAGTTTACTTTATAGTTTACACTTCATACTGCACAATTTTATAGGTTTTGACAAAGTATATAATGGCCTGTATCCATCATTGCTATGTCATGCAGGACAATTCCAATGTCCCCAAAATGCCCCATGTTACACCTATTCTTCCATCTCCCTCCCCTCAGAACCTCTGGTGGCTACTGCCTTTATATCAATGATACAAGTTCTTCCATTGCTAGAATAATAATGTCTACCTTAGTCCATAGTTACGTTTCCCCCTTTATGTTTGTTCATTCCTCAATATTGAGGATTTTGGAATGGTGATGCCCACTCTGTCTCTGATTAAGAGGGGGCTTAGATCATATGGGGCAGATGGATGGAACTGTCTTGCTTGCAGTTGTGGATATCTGTTTTTTGGGACGGGCGTTGTCCATCATTATCTTTTTGTTGGTTGTCCTGGGTGAGTCAGAGAACTGGAGAGTAGGTGTTTCAGCTCTGCCGAGATTCAGGGCTCAACCAGCATATGAACAGAGTTAAGATTTAAGTCTCTGGGATGTATATTTAATGAATATAATGTTAATTATAGGTTCAAATAAAAGGGGCAGAAGAGCCATGTATAGGGAAATTATAAATGAGTCTGCTAATGTTAGATTGTAAATGCTGACCCTGAGCTCAAAATATGTTCCATTCCAACCCCTGCTCCCTTCCTCCCTCGCTGAGCCACAGAACACTCACTCCCCCAATTGAAAAAGAAGTTCTCAGAACAAAAGTTCCCAAAATGTTACTCCCTACCCTGGAAACTGCAAACCCGACACTTCCCCCAAAGGTTGAACAAAGAAACCATGTGCGGATGGGAACAAAGTGGGATAGAGACCTTTGCCCCTCGAGATCAAACCACCACCTGCTCCTCCAGCATTCCAAGAAAACTTCCTGACCCACTACCTTCTAGCCTTACAAGGGAAAATTTTCACCTCTAGGGCTTCCTATTGACTCCTGCACCTCACTCGGACCCTTGACCCCCTCCCACCGACTATCGTTTCCCCACCTATTGATGTACTGTATCAATTCCCATCTGCCCCTACCGGGGACGGGCTGAAGTCTCTCTTCCCATCCCCGCCATGCCCGCAGGCGGGCTGAAGTCTAACCTTCAGACCCCCTCCATTGGGAGAGCTTCTCAATAAACTTCCTGCCTGCAAGCATCAGTCTCCGCGTCCCAGTGAGCGCTGGTTTTCCCAACAGTTATATTGGGGAGCATATATTCCAAAGTAAGGCCCACTGACAGGGTGCCAAATTCCTGAGATTGTCTGCCTTGCCTATAGTGTCTAGATGTCTCTAGAAGCTTTAGGAGCCCCGCTGTTTGAGGCACTGTTTACTGTGGCAAACAGTGAGATCCTCCTGAGATGTGCATGAGTGTAACCCCTGGAATGACCTCCCGACTCACTTTGAAATCTCTTAGCCATAAAAACTCATTTGTATTTAATATTTCCCCCTTTTGGTCAAGGTCTTTTTCAAATGCATCCCTACCTATCGCTTGGTAATAATCCTCAGTGCCAGGGAGTCTCATCCCCGGGAGTCATGTGCCATGTCAGGAGAAGGTACTGCGTTTATATGCTGAGTTTGGCTCAGAGAGAGACCACGTTTGATCAACAAGGAGGCCTTCAGGAGGTAACTCGTAGGCAATATATAATACTAGGCTAAGTTTCAATTTCACAAGAACAAGGCTTATAACAGGGTTTTTTAACCTTTTTTGTTCCACAGACCCCTTTACCTATCAGATGAAATGAATACTACCTAATTTACTTATTGCATACATTCGTAAGTGAAGGAAATGCTAGATTTCAGTTAGGGGTCAGAGAAAATAAAGATAATAAGTTGATTTTTTTTCAATTCAAGCTCACAGACCCCCTGAAATCTTTCCATGGACCTCCTGGGGGTCCATGGACCCCTGGTTAGAAACCCTGGCTTATAAGTACAATATCAAGGTCCTGGTGTAATGGTCTCTCCTCCTTCGCTAGGCACTGTCCATGTACTTGGGGGATCCTTATTGCTCTATTAGAGAATTTAGCAGGACTTCCCAGGATGAGAAGTTTGTGTTTTGGTCCTGCTAAATTCTGAATTCTGAGTGAGTCTGAGTTTCTGAGGCATGACTGTGGATAGAAAAGAATTTAAGACTGGACCCCGGGCAGTATGGCTATCACATGGGTTAAAGGCTTGTCATTGGTCAAGTCACTGAATAATCACGTAGCAGACCTGCTATGCGCCAGGCACACAGGCGCCGGGGATAGAGCAGGGAACAAACTGGACAGGGACCCTGTCCTCATAGAGCTTACTGTTTAGGGGAGAAGACAGACAACAAACATGTTGACTAGTAAGTTAGGCTATGCCCAAGAGTGATAAATGCTATGAAGGCGGTAAACTCAGCGTAGTGGGATAGAGAGTGGATCAGTGAGGATGAGTTGGACTCTAAGTGCTAGAAAACCCCAACTCAATTAACTAAAACAACAAGAGCAGTTGTCTTTTATAAGATGGCGTCCACAGAAAGCAAGATTTGGGCTCCAGACACAGTGGCAACACGGTCCCAGGTTCTTTCCAACTCTTTCCTCTGCTTTCTCAGCCGTGTTTTCATTCTGTGGCTGTTTCTCCTCATGATTGTCAGATGGCTGTAGCAGCTCTGGCATCATATCCAAATATGTTCAAATTCAGAGCAATGAAACAACTCTCTCTCAAAGTGACTCCTTCTTAGGAGCAAGGAAGCTTTCCCAGAACTCCCCATCAGATCTTCTGTCTTGCCTCATTGGCCAGTGATGGGTCACATGCCCAGCCCTTAACCAATCACTGGCAAGGGAAACGGACCAATCAGGATCGGCCCATGGTAGCTGGGTTGGGGTGAGGGAGGGCCACATGGCTTGAAGGAGAAAGAGTGGACGGCTTTGGGAAGCGGATGTGGCTCAAGTGATTGGGCTCCTGTCTACCATATAGGAGGTTCAGGGTTCAATTCCTGGGGCCTCCTGGTGATAAGCAAGCTGGCCCACATGGCAAGCTGGCCCGAGTGGAGAGCTGGCACAGCAAGATGATGCAACAAAAGGAGACACAGAAGAGAGACAATGAGAGATGCAGTAAATCAGGGAGATGAGGTGGCGCAAGAGATTGAGTTAGCTTCTCTTCACTCTGGAGTGTCCCAGGATCGGTTCCTTGTGCCACTTGAAGAAAAGACAAGCAGACACAGAAGAACACACAGGGAGCAGACAGCGAGTGCAAAAACAACGAGGGGGTGTGGGGGGAGAGAAATAAATAAATCTTTAAAAAATAAAAGAGTGGATGGCTCCTATATGAAGGACAAGGAAGGGTCAGCCACGAACACTGACTGGGAGGGCATTTTAGTTTGGGTGTGATCAGTGAGGGCTGTTAGGAGAAGGTGACAGCTGAGCTGAGTTTGCCCAGGGAACACCTGA
>JAQZBX010035131.1:0-24700 GCA_029593785.1 Cabassous unicinctus
GCATTACTATGTGTTCAAGCATATGTAAACATAGAATTACCATATGATCAAGCATATGTAAAATGGGCCACTACTTTGGAAAACAGTTTGGCAATTTCTCTATGTTAAACATAGAGTTACCATATGATCAAACCATTCCACTCCTAGTTATATACCCAAAAGAACTGAAAACATATATCCAGCAAAAATATATACACTCATGTAACTAGTAGCATAGTTCATGATAGCCAAAAAATAGAACCAATACAAAATGTCCATTAATAGATGTTAAAATGTGTTATATACAAACAATGGAATATTATTTGTCAAACAAAGGGATGAAGTCTTGATACATGCTACAATATGGATGAACCTTGAGAACAATAGGGTAAGTGATAGAAGCCAATCACAAAAGGCTGCATATTGTATGATTTTATTTACATGAAATATCCAGAATAGGAAAATCGATTGAGACAGAAAATAAATTACTGGTTGCCAGAGGTTGGGTGAAGGGGTGATGGGGAGTGACTGCTATTGAGTGTGAGGTTTCAATTGGTGATGATAAAAATGTTCTGAAATTAAATAGTGGTGATGGTCACACAACTCCATGAACATGCTAAAATCCAATGAATTGCATATTTTAAAAAGAGAAATTTATGTGTGTGAATTATATCCCAATAAAGCTGCTATTAAACATATATATATTAACAAAATAATATGACATGTATAACTTATATAAGTAGCAGTGAAGCTTATAATATTTGCCTAAATCAAGGCGTCCAGTAATATTGTCTTGGTGTTTGTACATTATAATGTTCTTCTTATCACATAGATGTCAACAAATTAACCATATTAATAGTGTTCTGAGGAGGTTGGAATCATTGATACATGACTTTTTTAAAACCTTCATGTTTTAGATATTAGCTATTAATAGTCTCCAGGGAAAACTGGTACATGTTCCACCCATGGAGACCAAAGCAGTCTCAGGAAAGTAGGTCACAGAACGCAATCCAATCCAAACTTGGCACTAGACACCCCCATGTCGTTTTCTTCACATAATCACATTGTTCTAATCATTCTATGAATCTGACCTTCATTCAGTGGGCAGTTTATTATTACTTAGTGGCTGCACAGTCCAGAGTCAACATTTTGGAAGCTAAAGAATGCCCATCTTCTTTAAAAATCTTTAGGGTTTACTAAAAGCTGAGAGCAGCTAAAAGTTCTTGGCAATGCTTAGTTGTCTCATGCCTATGAACTAAACAACAAACAGGATACAATTAGCAGAGAATGAAAAAAAAATAGAATGCATTTCTTTTCTAGCATATTAAATGTCTTAAAATATATTAAACATTAAAACATATTTAAAAAGAAATTACTATGAAGCATATTATAGTCATAAGAAATAATGATTTTTCCTATTTCTCAAAACATATTCTTTCTTTTTTTCTGTAGATACTAGACCACACACACACAAAAAAAATCTTATGCAAATATTCTCGCTGTCCTGATTTTGTGATAATCGGGGTAGGCTAAACATTCGCTATATTAGAAACCATGCATGTGTCCCCAGACCTAGTTTTTCTCCCTAGGTCTGGTTTTTAGAATGCTGGTAATAAACTAAGCCTGATTTATTATATGACCATCCTGTATGGGAAAAGACTATAACTTTGGGTATCTTTGGTCAACCTTAAGAGATATAGTAGTGGTTCGGATGTGGCTCGGGTGGTTGGGCATCCATCTCCCATATGGAGGAACCTGGGTTCAACCTCAGGACCGCCTGGTAAAAATTAAAAAAAGAAAAATATAGAAGGTGCATGGGACACCAGGCCCTGCGCGGGTGTGTCGCCCTCCCCGCGAGCGGGTGAGCTGCCAGTCCCTGCAAGCGGTTGCACCGCCAGGCCCTGTGTGCGGGTGTGCCACCAGGCCCTGGGAGCGGTTGCACTGCCAGGCCCCGTACGTGGGTGAGCCGCCAGGCCCTGCGAGCGGGTGAGCCATAAGGCCCCATCTGTGGATGAGCCACGAGGCCCCATGGGTGGGTGCGTCGCCAGGCCCCGTGTGCGGGTGCGCTGCCAGGTCCTGCAAGCAGGTGAGCCGTCAGGCCCTGTCCGCGGGTGAGCCGCCAGGCCCCGCGAGCGGGTGAGCTGTCAGGCCCCATGTGCAGGTGCGCTGCCAGGTCCTGTGTGCAGGTGTGCCACCAGGCCCTGCGAGCAGGTGAGCCGCCAGGCCCCGCAAGCCACACAGAAAGATGATGACATAACAAGAGAGTGACACAAGGGATGGCCAAGACGAGACGCACCAAAAAACCAGGAACTAAGGTGGCTCAGGCGGTAGTAGGACACCTCTCTCCCACATCGGAGGTTCCGAGGATCAAATCCTGTGAAGACAGGAGAAGAAAGGGTGGGAAACGGACACAGAGAGTTGCCCAGCAAATGGACACAGAAACAGCAAAAATGGTGGGGGGGGCGGGCAGTAAAAATGGATAAAAGTAAATAAATAAATAAATCCTTAAAAAAATGTATAGGGGAGAAAGATTTGGACTATAGTTAGTAGTAATACTTTGACGATGCTCTTTCATGATTTAACCGATGTTTCACAACGGTGCAGGATGTTTGTGGGGGGGTGATGTGTGGGAGCCCTGTATGATGTTATGCATGTTTGTTTTGTGAGAGCACGATGTTTACTGAACACTTATAGTTTATGTATGTTCATGTATGAATGATATACTTCAATAAATTGTTTAAAAATAAATAAATAAATACTTTTAACTCAGAAAAGGTTAAATTTTAAAAGGAGTCAAGCATAGCTTCCTTTCTAAAAGGAGCACATATTCATTTATATTTGTAAGATATAAAATGTTTCAAGTATCTTTTAAATTGTGAGTTTTTCTAGGATCTTTCTTACCTTTCTATCACATTCAAAGTTTCTTTCTTAACAAAAAATTCTGAAAACATAAAATGCCACAAGATAGAGTAGAAGCACATGTAAGAACCTTTAAGAAAGGTGATATGATATCTTGAGAAAATATTTAACTTAAAATTCATCTAACAGCCCCCTTTAGAGAGGAATTGGTAGCTTCTATATAATGATTAATTTGGTATAGTAATAAATTGGCTTTTTGGAAAACTAAATATACAACCCTAAAATTGTCCCCAAGGACTATAGGGTTTGCAGCAATTTTACAGCCTCTGTCCACAAGAATGAAAAGAAAGTGCAAATGACTTATCATGCAGGTGCATATCCAGTTATGGAAACCAAAATGACAAAACTATTTTAGATTCAGTAATCCGTGTTCCTTAAATAACCTTTGTCAAGTGATTAAAATACTGTGAGAAAATGTGTGAAAAATCGGTTTATTAAATATTCATTCTTGAACTTCCAGGCATGTATTGCTTTATGCATTCAATAATATTAAAATGTCCTTAAAATCATACTCAAAAGAAAAGAGTTCTGACACAAAATAGACATAGGATGTATATATTTATTTTATAAATAATTCCTACAAATAAATAAACATAAATCAATAAAATAATATTAGGGTTATGGGCAGGCATTTCACCAAAGAACTATACAAATACATGATAAATATATGAAAAGATGCAGAACCTCATCAGCTAAAGCATTACAAATTAAAATAAACATGCTATATTTCCTAATCAAATAAGGAAAATTAAAAATATTGATTAATAGGTATTGGGTAGGTGCTGGATGTGGGGAAATTAGCTCTCTAATATTGTTGGTAGAAGTATAAATTTGAAAACATGTGAAAACATTTTTTAAAAGTGTTGAGTGGTGTACAAACTTTTGGAGGATAATTTAGTTTTCCCTATTAAAATATAAAAAGTACATGTCCTATGATCCAGCAATTCTACTTCCAATCAATAGTTACAAGAGAATGTGAAGGGGGCGGATGTGGCTCAAATGGCTGGGC
This sequence comes from Cabassous unicinctus, assembly GCA_029593785.1. Lineage (NCBI taxonomy): Eukaryota > Metazoa > Chordata > Mammalia > Cingulata > Chlamyphoridae > Cabassous > Cabassous unicinctus. The sequence continues at coordinate 3,908 of JAQZBX010035131.1, forward strand.
ATCTGTCTGCCATATGGAGGGACCTGGGTTCGATCCCCGGGACCTCCCGTTAAAATAAAGAAAAATATAGAAGGTGCGTGCTGCCAGGCTCTGCACGTGGGTGGGCCAGACCTGCCAAGGCACGCAGCAAGATGATGACCTAACAGGAGAGAGACAGGGGAGAGCTAAGACGAGACACACCGGTAAACCAGGAACTGAGGTGGCACAGTTGGCAGAATGCCTCTCTCTCACATGGGAGGTCCCCAGGATTGAATCCCGGTGAAGACAGGATGAGAAGAGAGGGCAGGAAACAGACACAGAGAATTGCCCAGCGAAAGGACACAAAACAGGAAATGGGGAGAGGGGGATTAAAATGGATAAAATAAATAATCTTTTTTAAAAAGAGAGAGAATGAAGTAAATGATGTTCATTTCAGCATTGTTAGTAACAGCAAAAATTAGGCATTCGTAAATATCTATTGATAAGTGAAGAGATAAATAAATTAAGGTATAAACACAAACTGGAATACTAGTGCAGCCAGTAAGAAAAGAGCACAAACAGGGCTTCCAACGTACTGGCAATGTTTTTCTCAAACTGAACAGTGGATACATGGGCATTCACTATGCATATTTTTATATATATATAATTGCATATATATATATATATATAAAATTTGTTTTTACATGCTTCTGCACAGTTTTTAATGTTTCACAAAAGATAAAAAGGAAAGCATTAGACTAAAGTTTTATATATTAATCTAGTAAGATGTATGTGGTGTGTTAAGAAAAAAAAGCAAGCAGCAGACCATACATGGCATAATCCCAATTTTATGGAAAAATTTGTTCTGTAACTGTGTATTACAGATTTATTGCTACTCTTATATAAGCAGAGAAAAAAAAAAAAAGGAAGGATATGTAACAAACCTCTAGATAATGGGATTGCAGGGATACTTATCAGGGGAATGGAGTGGCATTAGAAAGATTTTCATACCTTTTTAAATAAATATATATACACATTTTAGTAATTAAATTGTGTATTTATATTTGTAAATTAATTGTGTAAATTAAGTAATTTTGTCTTATATTATAGATTCAAATCTTATGTTTAAAACATAAGGTTTGAATCTATAATTTAAGACAATTTATTAAGATGCAATATTTAATGCAGAAATATTTAGTAAGGTTTAGTGCTAGTAGTTTTTTTTAAAACAAATCAATTTTATTATACATATTAATAAAGCATACAATTCATCCAAAGTATACAATCAATGGTTGTATTTGGTATAATCATATAGTTGTGCATTCATCACTTCAATCATTATTAGAGCATTTTCATTATTTCAATAATAATAATAAATAAAAAACAGACAAACAAACAAGAAAATTCTTCATCTCTCAATCTCTATCCTTCTCCTGCTGTACATAGCTGCTATTTCTGGCTACTCTTACACATTTATTTATTTTTTTTAAAGCAGTTTTACTGAGATATAGTTACATACCATATATCTATCCATAGTGTATAATCAATGGCTTTTAGTACAATCACAATGTTGTGCATTCATCACCACAAAAAAATTTAGAACACTTTCATTATTACAAAAAGAAAATCTCTACACCCCTTAGCAGTCACCTCTCAATCCATCTATCCTTCCCCAGCCTTACATAACCACTAATCTAATTTCATTTTTATAAATTGATTTATATTTATATGTTATATAAATGGAATCATACAATATGTAGTACTTTGTGTCTGGTTTCTTTCACTTAGCATAATGTCTTTGTTGTCTGATATTAACATCTTTAAGTATTAATATGTATTAAGGAGAGGATGTGGCTCAAGTGGTTGAGTTCCCCCCCTCACATGGGAGGTCCTGGAGTCAGTTCCCAGTGCTTCCTGAAAAAATATAAAACGAACAACAAGCAAAACAAATGAAAAAACCAACTCAGGGAAGCCAATGTAGCTCAGTGGTTGAATGCCGGCTTCATACATACGAGGTCCCAAGTTCAATTCCCTGCCCACGTTACCTCAAAAAAATAAAATTATCTGTCTGTCTGCCTATCTCTCTCTCTCTCTCTCTCTCTCTCTATCTATCTATTTATCTATCTATCTAATGTTCAGTTTCAAAGAAAAAGTCTTATATGTGCAATTTTACCTATATGCATATTTCACATGCGGTTTTACTATGCTATACAGTCCCGTGTTACATTTTTTTGGCCTTCCTTTTAGTAATTTACATGACCTTAGACTTTCCCTTTAAACCACTGTCATATCCATATGTACGTTTGTAACCGCTAATATAAACATTATGTTGTGCTTTCACTTTTTCTATTCATTTCCAATCCTTTTTACCAATTCTGCACATGTTAACCCTCAGCTTTCCATTCTCTAACCTCATTCTATTTTCTGGTTAAAAATATTTGTCCTTAGTATATTGTGTGATTGTGGGTTAAAATAAAAAATTGCACATTGGTTTCAGTTGACAAAAAAAAACAACCAGCTTGCTCACAATACTTGAGCAAACAAAACAAATTTAAACAAAAAAGAGTCAATTCAAACATCTTCCATTAAATAATTATCCAGGAATAGAAAATGAATTATACAGTTAATGAAAAATAAGCAAGTGTTTATTGAACACATAATAAAGAATTGTCCTGTGTGCTAGGTGAGGGATAGTTTATAGAGACATTTAAGACACTGTGGTTATACCCAAGTTTCTTTCATTGTAGTTACAGAAATAAAACTGTCACTATAAGAACTGACCCAATTTTCAATTAAAATTTGACATAATAAATTTGAATTAAACTAGAAATCATAGTACATTTAAATCAGTGACTTTTATTTGGAACACCAAGATTTTGGTAACAAAATTTTTTCCCGAATAGTAATAAAAGCAGACATTTATTCAAGGCTAATTATTTGTCAGGCATAATTCTAAGTGCTTTATAGATATTATATGTTTAAGTATCACAATCAACTATTATAATCATTCTATTTTATAGATGAAGAAAATGAGACACAGAGAGGTTAAGTAACTTGATAAAGGATACACAGCTTATAAGTGATGGAGCCAGGATTCAATCCCAGGCAGTCTGATTCTGATGTTTCCACTACTCAATATTATCTCTCAAAGGATTTCAAGTAAAATCTAATATTTATTATGAAATAATGTTTTGTAACATTAAAATATGTTTTGTGTCTACCTCAACAAGGCATGTGAAAACATTTTTGAAAAGTGTAGAACATTGTACAATGTAAAATATTATGACTGCAAAAGTTTAGCTATTGACTCTCTCCATAACTTAAAGATTTTTGTGATTTATAAAACACTGCTATACATCTAGTATTACACTTATCACAATAAAGTTCAGTTTAAAGGAAATAGTAGATAGTCTTGAGAAACTGACCATAATCATCTGTTTCTTATTTACTTACATAGCCTAATATGAGCTGACCCTGCAGTTATGTTTATGCATTCCAGTGCCAAAGAACTATAGAGCAAGTCAAGTCATTAATTATATATGAAGATTTATTTTGTATTAATAGATAAGACTTTGAGAGGAAATGAGACTAAGCAGTCCGTTTTCTCCAGTAAATTAAAATCCACTTTAGAAGATAGAGGGTATTAAAAAAAATTCTAGCAAACAATAACAACACTGTATTTAATGAAGTATAATGTCAGCAGTGTCATAAGACTACCTATCAATCATCTATCTATCTATCATCTATCTAAATGCAGGCAATATATCCTAACATTGAACTAAAATTAGACCTGGAAGGAAGTGAAAGATTTGAGGAAGCATAAAAGAGGGTAATTTACCTTATTTTTTAAAACAAGTAGAATAAAAAAGTTATATTATTTTATTTACTCTCTTAGGACTGCAGAAAAATAACTAATATTGTGGAAATGCATTTAGAAAAAATCTTACACTCTTCAGCAGGAAGCTGCAAAAAAGTCTTTTTAAACTAATCACGTGATAGTGTTTGGAAAACTGTTCTTCCTTTTCTTTGATACAAGCTGACTAAATGATGAGAACTCCTTCCTTTGCAATTCTTTCATGCATTCATTACCCAACACTTTTTCCCTGACTTCAATAGTTAGACTAGCCCAAATACGTATAGGTTAGTTGACTTCTAGTTATATCTATATTTTACTTGTAAGAAATGTAGAGGTCAATTGATTGGTCAAAGATTATTAGCATTCAGAGCTTCTAGCTTTCATTTCAAAGCTTCCATATACTCAGGTTATCATGGCACGGAAACAGAAAATGAAAAACCTTAAGAACCCCAATCCCAAATGAATAGTGGGGTGTAGAAAAATAGCAGGGAACTACATGTGAGCTACATGGCCCAAGTCCTTAAATTGCAAATGTTTATAATAGAAGAACTCTTTTAAGTAAAATACTTTATGCTGTGAAAAGGAAAAAGGAAGCTACATAAGAAGTGACTCTTTTAAGGAAAGTTTCAAATAGAGACAACTTTAATGACAGAACTACAAGGAAGTATTTTTAAGAATATTTCATTTAAAAATAGAAAGCAATTCCTTGTGTCATCCCTAATAAGCTCCCTAGGCTGTAGTCTACATTTATCCAGAAATGCTTTATAAATACTTAAATGTGTAAATATTCTTAAAAGAACTCTCATCTTTCCCACTACATGGGGTAAAAGAGTGGGGAGTAGTGAGCACAGCAGTGTTGGCAGGTAGGTATCCATGCCAAGAGACTGGGAATTTGTCCCAAAATAAATGCCTGGAAGAAATCCAAACTTTCAGCCATCAACATTCAGTTCTTATGCCACAGCAAGCAAAAAGGAACAAAATACACAATAAGAAAAGCAGGCGAATTAATAGAAAAACAGAAACAAACAAACAAAAAGATTTATTTTTAAAGTGGGCTGGAGAGCTGATCACGGTGAGTATATCCTTATTTAGAGATGGTCCTTTTGATCTAAGCTGCAGTAAAGGCATTATGGAGCAATAACCTAAAAAAAAATCATACAGGAAGTAGAGGAAAATATTGTTTATTAAGTCTGGCCATGTTTGGGTTCCTCTGGAAACTGAATACTACCAAAATTTGAGTGCAACAGGACTTGAACCCAAACTCAAACTGCACACTACAAATTTCTGCTTGAATTAGCTAAAGCTTCCCAATCAGCAGTTGGGATTTTTCTGCATGTGGATTTTTCAATTAGGCTTATATTGTTTCAGTCAGTGAATGGATTGCTTGATTTTTTGGAGGGCTGGAAGTGATACATCAATATCGATTAGCTAGGTCAAGAGTATAGGTAACCCAATAAGACTACTGTTTCCTGGAAACAAGAGAGTATTTTAAGTCTGATATATTATTTGTCTACTCTTTCTTCTAATATCTCCTCAGAGTAAAGAGATATAAACATTAATTTATCGAATAAACCATAAAACCAGCTTGATGCTTGTATTCTTCTCTCAGTTGTGCAAATGTGGATGTGAAAAGGACATCCTGTAGTCAAAAACGGGGCTAATTTTAGTCACCACCTTGGTGACTAAAACATAAAATAATATGCTTTATGATGGGGCTCAAAAAGATTGGTGAATGAGAAGGGTTTGCTCATTGCTGAACAGAAACTCAGTAAATTTCCCTCTACTTGTTTTGTTTTTTTTCCTTCACGATTTAGAAGGCTTTGCTTGGTTTTAGGTAGCTGATTTCCTTAGTACAATGCTATTAATAGGGACTAGTTATTTGTGGCAGTTAACAAGCTTAAAGGGACTTTCTTAGGAATTTCAGATTCAAGCTCTGTATTAATTAAGATTAGGTTTGGCAGCAAATGACAGAAACCCTCCAAAACTATAGCTTAAAGAAGACAGAAGTTCATTTTTCTCTCGTGGAAATGTTCGGCAAGTGGTTCCTGGCTGGCATGATGCTCCATGTTGTCAGGAACCTGGCTCATTTATCTTGACGTTCAACCTCATACATAAGATGACAGCATTATATTCATAGAGCAGGACAGAGGAAGGACAAGAGGATGAGAGAGAAGGAATACATACCTTGCTGTCTCCTGAGGAAGGTTCATGAAAACTGCCACCATCGTTTCCACTTACATGAATTGGTCTTGTCTGGCAGCAGCATTCACTGCAAATGGCAACAAATCTGAGACTTCTCCATCCACGGAATCAACCACTGGTAGATAACTAACAGTCTTTGTTATGTATTGCTTGATTATACATAATTATTTTAAGATTTAGAAACACTTTTTCTTCTTGAATGGTTAGGGAGAAAATGGACTGAGAAATATGTCAGAAAAGTGAAATACAGTTGTCTTTGAATGTTTATCATTATCTTTTTAATTTTGAAAATTAGTGAGCTCCAATAAAGATGCAAAACACGGATTAATTAATGCTTATATCCCTTTACTAAATACTGACCTAAACACATAAAATAAAACTAAAAATAATGTAACCATAATTAACAAGAATATGAAAACCTCTCGCCATTTCCACATCAAATAAAGGACCCACTTTTGGCAAACATGGCAGAGGAGGGTCACTGATGAAGGTCATTGGTGCTGGGGGGATATGTGGGAAAGAGCACTTCTATGGAATATGGATGTGTTCATATTGCCAAAGGTGTCATCTCAGTGGATGGAGACCTACATAATAAACAAGAAAAGCCCATCCTGGGGAGTCCTGATATTTTCTCAAATAGAGGGGCAAGAATCTCTCGAGTACATAGGCAGTGCCTGATAAAAGAAAACAGACCAGTATGTCAAGACCTCAATATTAACGCATGTAGCTATGAACCGTCTTCAAAAATTGAAATTTAGTGGTTGCCATAGGTTCTGAAGGGAGGGGGAGGGAAGAATGGATGGAACATAGGGCATTTTGGGGGCGTTAGAATTGTTCTGCATGATCTTATGTTGATGGATACAAGCCATTATACATTTTGTCAGAACCTATAAAAGTATACAGTGCAAAATGTAAATCATAATGTAAACCATTGACCATGCTTAGTAGCAATGCCTCAATATGTGTTCATCAATTGTAACAAATGTACCACACTAATGAAAGATGGGGGAAGGTGTGGGAGGGGGAGGGAATAGGGTATATGGGAATCCCCTATATTTTTGATATAACATTTGTGTAATCTAAAGCTTCTTTACATCACCATCCCAGAATCCTCAGGATTGGGGAATGAACTATGGACTAGAGTGGACTTACTGGTATTCTACTATAGAATTATTGTCTATATGGAAGAAATTACAACATTAATGTGGAGGCAGTGGCCACTGGAGGCTCTGAGGGCAAGGAGAGGGAAAAACAGGTATAATACGGTGGCAATTTCGGGACTTGGGAATCGTCCTGAATGACATTGCAACGACAGATATAGGCCATTATATATCTTCCCATAACCTACAGAATTTTATGGGAGAGAGTGTAAACTACAATGTAAACTATAATCTATGCTCAGTGACAATGCCCCAAAATGCATTTATCAATTGCAATGAATGTACCACACAAATGAAGGATGCTGTTTATGTGGGAAAATGTGGGAGGTATGGGGAGCAGGGTATATGGGAATCCCGAAAATTTTTTATGTAACATTTATGTAATCTAAGTAGCTTTTAAAAAATTTAAAAATGTATTAAAAAATAAATAAAAATAATAAAGGATCCACTAAGGGGAGCCAGTTTGAAATTGCAGAAAGAGCACAGGGTTTGTAGACAGGAAGTTTTGGGATGGAAGCCCATTCACTCACTCACTCATTCTATCATTCATAGCATCTTTTTAAAAATTAATTAATTTATTTATTTATTTATATTTATTAGGAGGCATTGGGGATTGAACCAGGGACCTTGTACATGGGAAACAGGCACCCAACCAACTGAGCTACACCCACTCCCTCATAGCATCTGTTGATGCTTGTGTATATGTTTCAGGCAGTGTATAAAAGGTATGGTGCTTAAAATCTATTTAGGGAGAAAGCATAAGTGTAATAAGTGATTCAAAGTAGGAGTATAGGGTACTATGAACATCTAAAAGTTTAACTTAGCAATTAAAGAGAAAAAGGTAGATTATTTTCTCTAGTCTTGAATGACTTTTTACACTTAAATGCTTAGATATACTATTAAATGAAAAAAAGGAAATTGCAAAATAGTACGTGCAATATGACTCCATTTCATTTTAAAAATTGCACCAAACATTGTAACATTATGTGTTAATAAATCCACAGAAAAAACTGTAGGAATATACTCCAAACTTTCAACAGAAGTTATCTCTGGGATTTGAGTTCAATATTTTAGTTAATTAATTATTTGCAATGAGTATGTATTACTTTTACACTCAGAAAAAAAAAACAAGATTCATTTAAAAAATAAAATTTAGGAATATAAAACCAACTGCAATATCAGTCTGGCACTTTGATATTTACCTGCATCTAACAAATTCTCAGTGAAATTTTTATTAAACTAATAGAAAATATATTAGCCCCCCAAAAATCTAATAAATATTCTGTAATAAAACACAGATTGTTTTAAAAAAAATTCATTAATGAAATAGTATATTTCTTTTGTGGTATAAATTCGGGATTTGGTATACATCATTAAAGATAATTAATTTTTCCATTTGCAAAACAGGGAGAATAAGCCCTTTAGATTTCAGGAATACTGAAGGAATTAAAGTAACAATGATTTTGGCGCTCGCAAAATAAATGTACACAAACTGAGTATTTACTATGAACAAAATACTGTACTGTAATATTTTTGGGAAGATCTCGATAAGAAAAATAATTTGCTATTTCAACAAATATGTGTTGGGGAAATACTCTGTACCAGGCCCTGTGCAATTCTCTGAGGATTCAAAAAACGAAAAGGCCATGGTCCTTGCCTTCAAATTACTTTTGATTTAGTGACAAAGACAGATACATAAATAACTTTCTCATTATACTACTAGAAAAAATAAAGTAATCATAGTCAACTTGAAGATCTAGATATAAATATGACATGCTAGCACATGCATATCCTTCTATGGAGTGTCACAGAACTATATATACTACACTCAGAGATACCAAATGATAAAGCGCTTGAAGGCTGTCCATGTTGCAAAACATGAAAACACAGAAAACTAAATTTAGGCTCTGGGGACAAGGTGAAAGGAGAAAGAAAAATTTTGCTCAAAGTTCTACCCCACTTATAAAGTTAATAAAGTCACTTTCTGAGCTTTATGTAATGATCCTGAATTGTGAAATAGTTTAGCTGCTGAAAATGTAAACCAATATAGAAAATATCCTTCTCATATCTCCAAAAAGTTCTGCTTTTCTCCTTTTGGCAGTTTTTCTAGTGGTGACTGTGGTAACAAAATAAATAAAAGGCAAAAAAAGCCTTAGATCCATTATGATAAGAAATTCAAAGTTTTTTTTTTTTTCTTTCTTTCTTTCTTTCTCTCTTGGCAGTCAGCATGGGCATTTGCATTAAGAGCTCACTAAAAAGCATTTTCATTTTTGGTATAATGAAACTCTATCATAAAAGTGTTGGAGACAGAAAGAAAGCATTCTCTCATTCATTCGGCCACCATTTTTCTATCACCTACAATGTGCCATGTAATTGCTGAGCACTGGGCAGCAAGAAATGAGGAAGACCAGGTCCTGGAATTCACACAGCAGCTTATGGTAGAATATAAGCAATAAATGTCCATAATATTATGGTTACTAAAAATAACCATATACCATTAACCATACAGTATTAATTTCTTCACTCATTTCATAGATAAGTACTGAGCTCCTTCCATGTACCAAGAACTATGCTACACAAAATTGCTGTAAAAACAGACATGGCCTCTGTTTTAAAAGAGGACATGACTAGTTGGGGCAGACTGGGGAAGAAATGGTTATTTCCCTACATAATTTCCATTCTCCCTTCTTTATTTCTATTAGAAGCCTGATTTCTTTCTGGGCAGCAATATGCCCAGCCCCTAATAATGGATCATGATTAGTCTAAACCCATGGTTCCCAAACTGCGTGCCCAGTCACCCAGCATGCCACAGTAAACTCACTGGGAGGTCATAGCATATTTTAAAGTTTCAAGAAAAACTGCAGGTCTCTGTCAGACAGCATGCCAACTATCTTGAAGTAGTTCAAAGTTTCCACAGTAGATCACACTACATTCTTTTTGACTATGTCGTAATTCTATAAAGCTGGGTTTTCAGTGTGTATTGTGATTAAAAAAAAAAAAAAAAAAGTAGGGTGTGAAAATCAGTGAGGAATAGAAAATGAGGGTGGCAGTGTTCAATATGATTCTAAGGTTTGAGAAGTTGTAGCATGCCCAACAGGCATATGCAAGTCATTAGTAACTGTGGTTGTTTAAGAATGAAAAAAAATTTATTTTCTTGCAGTTGCAGCACTGTCTCTCAATTTATGAGTGTTATGGCTACTCATTTGTAAGTGGAACATTTGGGTATTTCTTTTGGCACCATGAAAAAATTACTGAGACCCCAAGAGAGCTGTGAATCAAGAAAATTTGGGAACTTTTGACAAAGCCAATCATGTTAATCCTGTTTCCTGCTTCCCTAGTCTCCCTGTATCTAATGATGACCTTATGAACCAGTTCCGGCCTCAGTAAAAATCTGCTGGGGGTGGGATGGGAGTGGGAGTGTTCTGAGAGAGCATTTGCTTTCCACATAAAGGAAAATGACTAAAGCTGCTGTCTGTCCCTCAATAGTCCTCTTATTACTTAGTAATAGACTCCTCTAAGGTTCAGCTGAAGACCATATATTTCAGCCTCCTTTTCAGCTACATTTGCCCAAGTGACTAAGCCCTAGCCAAAGGTATCTGAACCAAAATGATACATGCAAATTCCTGATCAAACTCTTAAAAGAAATAGACATGCCTTCACACATTTCCTATTTTTTGCTGGAGCCCAGAGAATTTAACCGATTAGCCTCAAATACACATGAATAATATAGGCAAAACTGAGATTAGAATGCCAAGCCTCCTTATTTCTAGTCCACTCTTCTTTCTGTACACTACACTCATTGGGGTCTTGGAACTCTTTTTGCTATAATTCTATATACCATGTTCAATATGTTAATATGATAAATTCTCTTTGCTATGACACCATATACTTTATTCAAAATGATAGTAAGTTCACATTGTTACAATGCATAGACCATAGCCTTTGGTTAATTAACAAGATTTACTTAATTTGTGGATCAATTGAGTTTCTTAGCCTAAGGATTACACTCTAAATCTTGGTAGGTTCTCCCTAAGCTACAGGTCATGTGAGACTTGGATACTTCCTATCACTAGCAACAGGAGAGAGGCAGAGCTTTAGCCATTGCTCTGGGAATGAGGGGCTTCTTTTAATCAGAATTCCTTACTCATATGAAAGACTGATTTGCTTTTAATGCTATAGGATTCAGGGATTTCCAGTTCTACCTCACATAAAATAGCTGAAGTAAATATGACTTACAGGGACATAAAGACATATGGACATTTAAGGACAGACACGAATCACAGATTATAAAATAGCCAAATAATTAAAAAAGAGATTAGCAAGGACTGAGAAATCACATCTGAGAAGTGGACTTTGTAAGTAAATTGTGAGAGTTTTATAAGAAAACCGGTAAAAGGATTTCAAGACACAATAAAATTTTATTTCTTTAAAAATATATAACAGTATTTCCTCTACCATCTGTCATGCTCTGATTCACACAGCATTATGAAATTATTGAATTCTCTTAAATGTAAAAAGAATGGCTGAATCTCCAAAAAGATGTTAATGACTGAAGATGCCTGCAAGGTTTACCCAGATACTCTATGGCAAGCCATCTACAGGATGTCTGACAAGACTGTACAGTGTTCACAAAGCCATAGTCACTGAGTCACAACTTTGTGGTGATCCAGAGATTCTCATGGTTCACATGACTCTCCTTGATGGACTCTTTCAAGAGAGATTCACAGCCGTATCTTTTGGTGAAGTTAATACGACAAATACCACATTCTTTCAGTGCATGTGCCACAGCTTCATTGGAATAACCCTCCTATGGGAAGTACCTAGGAGAATAAAAGAAGAAAGATGATGATCACTAACACGCTATGAGGGTTACATTTTTAAAATATTATCTATCATTAACTTTGGGTCTTTTATGTCATGCAAATGACTTCTTTGTGTAATTTAAACTCTTTTTTTTTTTCCCACGAGGCTGAAAATGAACCCACGGTGAGTTTATCTAAAATCCAACTGAAAGAACAGGGACAGCCTGCCTGCAGGTAAACATATAAAGGTAAACATATAAAGAAAATACACTTTAGGTTCTAAACAAAGTGTATGTAGGCAAAAACAAACGTGTATTTAAGTGAAAAGTACTATATTTCATTTAGGTTAAAATAGTTTTAGCAACTTATTTCTGAAAATGGCTCAGTGTATAAGCAGTCGTTCTCATAAGTCTAAAGCAATCCCACTGGAAAGAAAGTTCTGAGAGGAGAAATGAAGAGAAATTCAATAACTGGGCTAAATATCAGGGATGCTAAGAAGCTGGAAATCTGACCCGCTGAATCCTACCACTAATTTTCCGCCTATGCATAGGTTGTTGCCTCTGCCCAGAACACTTTTACCCATCCCCCAATTCCCTTACCACCCTCCCACATCATCTACCTAGCTCCTCTTCATATACCAGGTCTCTGACTAAACCTCACATCAGGGAAGCCATACAGGACTCCCAGCCTAAGTTGAACCCTTCTACACACCCTGCCCAGACCCTTGCAAAACTCATAGCACTTGAAATCAGTTATCAAGTCTGCTTTTGTGTTAGATTATAACCTCCATTAGGGTGGGTCAATTCTGTCCTAGACATTGCTAAATCAACAGTGCTAGTGGAACAACTGATGCATGTTAGACATTTGGCAAATATTTGTTCCATAAATGAGTAAACAAAAGGAGGGAGAGAACCCACACATTCAGCTGGCATGATTAAGAAAGGTGTTATGGACACCTTGTGTGTAGCTTGTGAGATAGGCCTTGAAAATTGGATGCAATAGTTATAGGCAGTAAAAATAGCTGGGGTTGAGGCTTGGAGACAAGAGAACCAGTGGTGTTCAGGGAAGAGTGGAAAGTCCACTTTGGCTATAGAGTATGGACCATATAGGAGGGTGGAAAAGATTAGGCTGGAAGGAAGGTCAGAGTAATATGGTGGGGGAAGGCCTATCTTTGAAATCAATACTTAGTTTTGTAGTTGATGGGGATACAATGAAGGAAATGGTACACAGGCTAAATGCAAGGGGAAAGAGAATACATATAGGAAATCAGTTAGTGAACTCACATAAAAGCCTAAACTGGTATGCTGACAGGAGGAAATAAACTGAAAAAGAAAGAGCAGTGATAGAAAGAACTACAAGTTTAGGATGGACTCTGTGGAAAAGGACTAAAATAGTTAATTAACCTATTTGAGGGGGTGATAAGGAAAAGATAGAAGCCATCATGTTTCTTGAGGTTTTGTGAGGGTAACTGAAAAAATGGTGGAGACAGGAAAGATGGGAAAATCTGACTTTAGGGATGGGCAGGAAAAGGAAATGAGTTTATTTTGCACTGTTGAGCTAAATTTTTAAAAATGTAACAAGAATATAATATTTTAGGGATGCACACTGTCAAATCGGTGGCTAAAGATTAATGCAGAACTTCTACCCTAATGATATTTTATATTTACATATCTTGTAATTCCATTAGTCTGTTCACAAACTGAGACTTGCACGAAGGAGTGCTTCAAGCCATGGGATAAACACTGTGTGTCTTCTTGAAGAAATAGTTGTACAGAAAATTTGAGGCAACCATCAACCAACTTAACTCTCTCAACTTAAAAAGTATATATTTCTATGTTAGAACAAACGGGAATGTGTTATGGAAGAGAATTCAAAATTCACATGGACTTTTAGCGAACACTCTCAGCTTCAAAGAAATGTTGTGCTTGTCAAACTGCATTAGGGGCCATCTTCCTTGGCCCATTCTCCCCATCCCTCAGAACAAGTTTATTTTGATAAGTAAAGTGTCTATGTAACAAGTTTATTCATGCAGCTAGTAAGTGGCAGAGAAGAATTTTAAACCAAATCTCCCCATTGCCTACACTCTTAACTTCTACACTATATACTAGTCAACAATTAATGGTATTTGAGTTTTAGTTACTATTATATTTAGCTTCATTCACCACATACATTTAAACATAAGGCCAAATCTAGCAGCCAGTACTTTTCAATAGTGAATTAGCAGGGGCTCCAAGAATGCAATCAAAACGAAAGTGATTTTTATAGTATAGTGCTTGGAAGACAGTAAAGATGGGGTCATCAAATAAGAGAAAAAAGGATTAATGTGGTGTTTCTTAGTCCAGTGCCCATTAATTAGATGGCTGTATTAAACATTCTTTCAAGATCTGACCCATGCTCCCAAACTTTAAAAACATAGAACTGACATCATTTCTTATTCAAAATCTTGTAAAGTCCTTCACAATCTGGTTCCAAATTACCCTCCAACAACTAATCCTCATACAATCTCAACTCCAAGCAAATGAGATTATTAGTTAATTAATACAACTAATATTTACTCTGTGGATACTGCATGCCTGGTGGTCTGTGAGGTGCCAGGAATCTAGCATCTGGCCTCAGTCTTCATACAGCTGACAGTTAGCTGGGAAAATGGGCAAGTGAACAAGTAATTAATGTATGAGGTGCTACAATAGTTCAGAACCAAAAATGGCCTTCTTGAAAAAGTAATTAAAGGTTGAGACTTCAAAGTAAGTAGGAGTTGGTTAGATTAAAGGAGAAAACAGGGTTGGGAGGAAGAAAGCTCCAGTCAGGAACATGTAGAAACAACAATCTGTAGGAAGAAAGAGTCAGGTCAGGCGAAGAAAGAAGGAAAGATGGTGAGAGACGAGGCTGGAGAGGCAGGTGGGAAAAAGCCGGAAGGAGGACGGTGTAAGCCACGTGGGACGTGGGCCTTCCCTCTTGGGATAGGGGAAGTAAATGAAGGAGTTGAAGCAATGGGTGGCATGCTCAGACCAAATATACACATAAGAAAGTTCACTCTAGATACCACTTGGAAATTGCATTAACCCATATAATACCACCACTACAACTTTCAGATGTGCATCCTGCACTGACCTCTACAAGTAAATGTGGAAACTGATTAATGGATTACCTAAAAGAATCGTAGTTTTGAATTCTCATCGGATTTAATTCAATTATTAAGATACAGTAATTAAAAGCACAAAGGCTTTTTCTCTTAAAACCTTAGTTTGTATATTATTGTGTTTTTTAAAAATTTTGTAACCATAATAAGCAAACAATTTTAGAAAACTCCATTTAAAAAATGTTGCTCAACGCATGAAAGGTGATATTACAGCATTACTGAACCACTTTATAACCTTTCAAAAATGTGTTAATTTAATTACACAAACATGATCAATGAATACAGAATTATATAACTACCAAAAAGAGTTTTCATAATGGTCTCTAGGCTTTTCCTCTGCTAATATTGGTGCCAAAGAAATTAGGTTATAACTATTGTTTCTCTTTGTGGCTAAAGAGACATTTCCAAGTACAAAATGAAAGGAGTTCATTCAGAGTCCTTGCAAGTGGGCTGTGGCCCTTTTTTATGCATAATGGGCCCCAGAAAGGATATTTAGGACAAAACCAACTTTCACTTTTTTAACCCTTTGACACAGTACTCACATTTTAAAGGAGCTGCATGAGCTGAATTTGCTTAAGTTCATCTGTTCTTTCATCACTATTTCTGAAAAATAGAATTAAGGATGCCAGATAGTCTCCCACTCATGGAAGGCAGCTGAATTTTTTTATAATAGGGTAAATCATAAGTTTTTTAAAACCAAAATTACAGAGTACATAGAAATTTCCAATAGACTAAACTTGACACCATGATATGAAATAATAACATTTGAGAAAAAGAGACCCTGGGAGAGACAGCAAGTTCCTTTAAGAGGGAAAAAGGAAAAAGTCGTGTACATTTCCATAATCCTATTTTTTTATTGTTGTACCTCAATATATCAGAACTTAATGAACTTTTTTTTTTTAACTGGCTTTCAGAAAGGCAAGACACTATTACAGTTGGGAGAAAAAGAGGTTGTAACCCACTTCCTCCACACCTTTTTGACACTTAACATTGATACTTTGTGTGATCTTTGGCTTATTCAATATCCTGTCTTATTATGACTGGACTATTAAGAGTCAAGTAACTGCCATCAACAACATATTATCAAATTGAAGATGCTATTTTTTGTTAAGTTCATCCATTTTGTCATCTTACTTTATTTTTTTAAACCACAGAGCATATTCTTGAAGGTATGCAATTCACAGGGTAATTTAGAGAAGCAAATTATAATCTAATGTTATGGCTTCAGAACAATACAGCAAGAAGATTTTAATGTGAGAGGGCAGAGGAAAGGACTTTCAAATTATTTGACCTATAAGTTCAATATTTAAAGGTCCACTGGTATTTTTTCCTACCTTAGCAAGGTAGCTTGGCCCAGAGGTGTCTCTCGCCTTCTCAAAGTAATTTGAAAGTTGGACTACAAAGGACATAAAGTACCCCAGTGAAAAGAGAGTAACAAGGTAAAAAGGAGATGGGTTCTTGGCATCTGCTTGCACTTCAGCCAGCAATGACTCATGTCAAACTGAGTGCAGCATCCAGTGGATGGCTGGGAAGGCTTTGTCCTGTACACTTTACTCACCAACAGAGTGTCATTAATGCTCATTCATATTGTGCACTTTGGCACTTTACAGAAACTCTTCTTAATGGAGATATTAAAGATTAAATACATTTCTGAGCCTTGAATAGTTCTGGGGAAAAAAAAAACTAAGTCAAGTGAAGACATATCTGACACAAATTCTACTAAGAGAGAGGACAGAACTTTTCCCCTATATACTCTTCAAGGGCTTTAGGCTAAAGATAGATAATTGCTAATCAATCCCACCTTGTTTTATTAAACAAATATTTATTACACTTACCATATATCAAGAGCTGTATGTTTTCTAAGCATTTTATTATCTAAATAATTTTATTTTATGAATATTATATAATTACAATGCAAATAAGAGTAACAACCACCTCACTGGATTGTAAAAAGGGAAAAATGAGATAAGAAATGTAAAGTTCTAGAAGCAATATTCCTGGTACATTGAAAATGCTCAATAAATAGTGGTTATTATAATTGCCATCATAGAATTTGAGCACATAAATCTTTATTTCTTTAATAAAATGATCCAGAGAGCAAAGCCTCTTAATGAATTTGAGCAGGATCTGGAAAAAGATGGAAATTTTTTTGATCCAGAGGGATTTATAAGGTTTTGAACCACCCACAACTGTAGATTTCTTGCGTGTCCTTAATTCCTGAGGTTTTTAAAAAGTTTTATAATTTTAAGAACTTAAGCTACAAAATTGAAATGGGCAATTTGAGTCCTTACTCCAAGACTTAATCTCTCTGTACTTTGGTTCAATTATCTTAGCTAGATCTTCTGGTTAACATGCTGTAGCTTCTGCATCAGCACTTGCTGCTTTACCTTGTACCATAACCAGAGAGAAGACTGACAAAAATTAGGATAATCAGTTCTCAGGTAAAAAGGGGTATGTCCAAGGCTGAATTTCAATCCTTAGAAACTGCGTAGAAAGTGGGAAGGTAGGGATTACACTGGTATCCAGGTATGCAACAGATACTCAATGTACTTGGGGGATATATTTGAGGTAAAAATTTGTACTAAGTGAATATGCTGTGGACATTGTTGAAATGGCAACAAAGAATTTAGAATATTATGTCAACTTAGTTGATAAAGCAGCAACAGGGTTTGAGAGGACTGACTCCAATTTTGAAAGAAGTTCTACTGTGGTAAAATGCATCAAACATCATTGTTGTCTTATTTTAAGAAATTGTCACAGCCATCCCAAACTTCAGCAACCACCACTCTTATCAGTCAGCAGCCACCAACATCAAGGCAAGACCATCCATTCTGCATGTCAATATATGCAGAAAGATTATGAATTTCTGAAGGTTCAGATAATGGTTAGCATTTTTTTAAGCAATAAAGTATTTTTAATTAAGGTATATACATTCATTTTAGACACTATGCTATTGCACACTTAATAAATAAACAACAGTATAGTGTAAACATAACTTTTATATGCACTGGGAAACCAAAAAATTGTGTGGCTCCCCATATTGCATTATTTGCTTTATTATGATGTTCTAGAACTGAACCCACAATATGGTATGCTTGAACAGATAAAGAATTAAAAGATATTAGGAAAACAATGAATGAATAATATGAGACTCTCAATAAAGAAATAGAAATTTAAAAATGGAACCAAACAAAAGTCTTGTAATTGAAGTACACAATAATTGAAATAAAAAATTCTCAGGAGGATTTCAACCGCAGATTGGAGCTGGCAGAAGAATTAGTGAACTTGAAGACAAGACAACTGAAATAAGTCAGGTTGAGGAGCAGAAAGAAAAAAGAATTATAAAAAGTGAAAATAGTGTAAGGGACCTTTGGGACACCATCAAGCATGTCAATATATGCATTATGGGAGTCCCAGAAGGAGAAGAGAGAAAGAGGCAGAAGGAATATTCAAAGAAGTAATGAGAGAAAACTTCCCCAAATTAGCAAAATATATAAATATGCACATCCAAGAAGCCCAGAGAACACCAAACGTGATGAAGTTAAAGAATAATATGCTCTGTCACATATTGATTAAACTGTCAAATGCAAAGGACAAGCAGAGAGTTCTGAAAGCTGCAAGAGAAAAGAAATGTGTTATGTACAGGGAAGTCTCAATTAGATTAAATGCTGATTTCTCATCAGAAACCATGGAAGCAAGAGAGCAGTGGGTTGAAATACTTAAAGTGCTGAAAGAAAACAATTGCCAATGAAGAATTTTGTATCTGGTGAGATATTCTTTCAAAACTGAGGGAGAGATTAAGACATCCTGAGATAAACAAAAGCTGAGGTAGTTCATCACTACCAGATCTGCCCTACAAGCAATGCCAAAGAGAGTTCTTCAAACTGAAAGGAAAGGCAACACACAATGGTTCAAGCAGAATAAAGAAATAAAGGCCTCCAGTAAAGGTAACCATTTGGGTAATTATAAATGCCAGTACTATTGTATTGTATTTTTTGGTAAGTAATTCTACCTCTTACTTCCCAAGATGCTAAAATGCAAATATATAAAAAATATTGATAGATCTATTGTTTTGGATATACAGTGTACAAAGATTTAAATGGTAACAAGTACCGAAAAAGGTGGGGGTACAGAGGATATAGGAAAAGTGTATATGTATGCTACTGAAGTCAAGTGAGTCTCAAATCAAATATGATTATTATATATTTGGGATGTTAAATTTTAACCTCATGGAACTACAAGGAAAATATATGAAAAATATATCGTATAGAGATGATATATATTGAAGGGACTCAATATGAAACAATACAAAAAATTAAATAAATAGAAAAGTAGGCATTAATGGAAGAATTGAGGAACGAAAGCATAAGACTTACAAAGACCAAACAGCAAAATGGCAGAAGAAAGTTCTGCATTCTCAGTAGTGAATTTTAATGTATTAAACTCTCCAGTCAAAATGTAGAGATTGGCAGATTAGATTAAAAAACAAGACCCAACTATATGCTGTTTACAACAGACTAATCTTAAATTCAAAGACACAAGCAGATTGAAAGTGAAAGGATGGGGAAGCCGATGTGGCTCAAGTGATTGGGCTTCCGTCTACCATATAGGAGGTCCAGGGTTCAATTCCTGGGGCCTCCTGGTGAAAAGCAAACTGACCTGCATGGCGAGCTGGCCCGAGCAGGGAGCTGGCCCATAGGGAATGTTGGCCCACACGGAATGTTGGCCCACATGGAGTGCTAGCCCACTCAGGAGTGCTGGCCTGCATGGAGAGCTGGCGCAGCAAGATGACTCAACGAAGAGAGACAATAAGAGAGGCAGCAGACCAGGGAGCTGAGGTGGCACAAGAGATTGCGAGCCTGTCTCTACTCCAGAAGGTCCCAGGATTGGTTCCTGGTGCTGCCTAAAAAGAAGACAAGCAGACAGAGAAGAACACACAGAGATGAGACAGCGAGCACAAAACATTGGGGGGGGGGGATTTATAAATAAATAAATCTTTAAAAATAAAAGAAGTGAAAGGATGGAAAAAATATACCATGCAAGATAAAATAGACAAGCAAAAAACAATTATTAGGGACAAAGAAGGTCATTTTGTACTGATATGAGTGTCAATTCAACAAGAAGATGTAGCAATTATAAATACATATGCTTCTAAGAGCAGAACCCCAAAATATATGAGGCAAATACTGACAGATTTGAATGGAGAAATTGATGATTCTACAGTAATAGTAGTAGACTTTAGTACACCACTTTCAATAATGAATAGAACATCTACACAGAAGATCAATAAGAAACAAGACTTGAACGACATTTTAAACCAACTAGACCTAATAGATATTTATAGAACACTTTACTCAACAGCAGCAGAATTCTCAAGTGCACATAGATTATTCTCCAGGACAGACCATGTATTAGGTTATAAGACAAGTCTCAATAAATTAAAAAATATTGAAATCATACAATGTATCTCCTCTGATCACAATAAAATGAAGTGAGAAATCAATAACAGAGGGAGAAATAGAAAATTTACAAACATGTGGAAATTCAACAATGTACTCTTAAACAACCAATGAGTCAAAGAAAAAATCACAAGGGAAATTAGGAAATATCTTGACATGAATGAATATGAAAACACAACTTACCAAACCTTGTGGGATGCAGTGAAGGCAGTGCTGA